>CAXKVY010002855.1:0-149539 GCA_964058915.1 Tetropium fuscum | reverse complement strand
TGAAATCGGTATCGGTACGTGCGCCGTGCATGACTTGCCAAAGAGTTCTGCGTTTGTACTGCATAATTGGGTGTAACAATAATATTTATAAAATTATTTGCAAGAAACTACGAATATTATGATTTACACCTGACTGAGTGAAATTAAGATATCAAATCAGCATTTTCTTAATATGGTCTTGAAATTTTTTCGGAAAATTAGTTATATAATTAAAGGAAACAAACAAATAAAAATCAACAAAAACGAAAACGACCGAAAATGAATTTGGCAATTGTCAGTTAATCCTATAATTTCGAAGGGGTGTACGGACCCTCGCCCCACCCCCGTCTACAACACTGATGAACAATATTTACAATAAAGCTTTATAAGCTTAAACATCTCAGAAAAAACAGGTAGGTACATAAAAATAAAAATTGTATGTACTAAACTGAAGGACCACTTTTGGGGTCTTTTTGGTGGTATTCATTTTATGATTCGTGACATCTAAATATTCTGGATTTAGGGTATTTATTAAGAACTACACATAGTAAATATACGATTATTGTAACCAATTTATGTGAAGTTAACAAATTAAAACAATCTTTCATATACTAAATTTAAAGTCATCAGCTTAAGATAAATTTTAATTCAAAAAACTCTCTCTATCTGAAGTTATTACTATAATATTCACATTTAATTAAAAATACGTCCATCAGGACTGGCGCCCTTAACTGAAGTAAGGCAAGAAGAAGAGGATACCATAAGCAATAAAGATAGTAAGTACTATATAAATATATAATCACCTTCACCGTAAAAAAAATAAACATATATATATATATATATATATATATATATATATATATATATATATATATATATATATATATATATATATACCGCTGAAAAGTTACAAACTAAAACTGTTATAAACTAAAAATTAAGTAGCCATTTAAAAAAACGAAATCAAAAGTTATTATCATCTCAAAAAAATATAAAACATATCAAGGACCTCTGAAAAATAAATATATTATAAACCGTGGTGTCATTTATACCTAAATTCTAACTATAGTTTTATCAGTTACAAAAAATTTCAGCTCATTATCATTGTTATTATTATTCAGCTATTTCATTTTCATGTATATGCTTGCACAAAAAAAAACAGTATATATACCACGGCCGCGAATTTTTTTTAGCTACCTCGAGAGTATTTCGCCTCAGCCTCAGGAGCGGCCTCGGCATTAATTTTTCTCTTCTTACTGGGTACTCCGCCACCTAAAATATAAACAACCCGTACGGGAATACTTACTTTCACGGAATAGGCCTAGGATCTCGTACTGTTTTCTGATGGCTGCTTAGCAATGAACTAAAATAATAGAATCGGGTGTTTTAGGATCTGAAATTATGCCGAAAATATAGACGTTCTTAACCGATTTCTGAAACGTTAATATACAAAATCTACAGTGCATACAATATCGTATACAATAGATGACATAATATAGTAAGTCGGTATATATTAATTATCATCTTAATAATAGCCACATCTCCTTTAATTTTATCCGATAAGAATAAAAATTACCAGGTATAAAAATATTACCAGGAAAGAACATTAAGATGAATGGGCCACTTAAAAGTTCCCTTACGGAGAGAATGACCTAAAAAATTGTTCATGTAACCCGGAAAAGAAAGTAAGCAGGTATAAAATAGAAATCACAAATTTTAGGAGAGAAAAACAGCTTTATGAAAATATATTACTACAATAAATTCGTACGCAGCGCGTGAAACTGAATCGATAATATTAAAATAGGTCTCGAAGAATATAGGCAAAATTACCTCTGCATAAATTTTAACAGGTATTTAATTACAATTATAAACATAGATGCATAAATAGACATTTTACTTAAACTAGCCGCTGCGCTGTAACAAAAAATATAAGAAATAAAGAGAATGGCTGAAGCAATTTTAGTGAAACTGGGTTCAAGTATGTACCTGCTTGAGATATGAACACTATTTGGAAAATTACTTTCGACGTTCCGGGAGTGGCACATGTTTCCCATTTGTGAAATACGTTAAATTAGCTCACCAAAAACATTTAAGAAGTTATCATAATTCGCTAATATTTTGAGAAAATGATGCATATCTCTGTCACAGGTTCAAATAATAATAGGTAACTAGTGAAATTGTAAAATGTATATTTTTCTTCGCAGTCTTCATACACGAGCACTAGGCTTCGTGGCAGTTGAGGGACAGCCGATGCAGGAGCCGTGGAGGAATTCTAGAGTTTACACACCTACTATGTTTGGTATAGATGAATCGGCTTAAAATAATGACAACAAACTATAAGGAAAAAGCAACTTTACTGGCGGAACCGTCAGAGTATGAAACGTCTCAAAATATATTATACAAAAGTAAGTGATTGATTAAAAAAATTGCAATAAAGTAAAATATGAAATGAAAAATATGAATGAAAAAAATGAAAAAAACATGGGTGTGTGCTTATGACCACACGTTAGAAGTGAAATCTTCTAATTTTCGAATTTTAAAATATATACCTATACTGTATCCAACGAGAGAATGGACTTGCACTCGAGCGAAAATTCGTCCTTGGTCAGATCTCCGCCCCTTAGAACATTAGTTCAACGCCCTCAACGTCTTAATTGGCTCAGCAGGTAGCCAGGGCCGGCGCCTGGGTCCGATACCTACCTGATGGTACCTAATTATATAAAGTACCTACTACTGCCTACCTATTCACAGTTTGTATTTGTAGTCTCGCAAGTACGGTTATTTTAGTTGTGTTGTTTACGGTTGTGAAATAAGTTTTATATCTATTATAAGAATGGCAGCAGCCAGAGACGAGATAAATCCACCACGATTTGGATTGCACGAGTAACATCTGAACTTTGGAAGAATTTCATTCGTCACATTATAGAGGAAGAACATAGGTTTTGGGAACTTGACCATATTGTTGACAGTTTAATCGATGAAATCCCACCACTGATAATTCACGTAAATGGTCAAAGTGATTCTGATACCAGCGATACAGACTAATTTAAATTTATAATTATATGAAACAATGTACTATTGTTGTAGCTAAATATTAAAAAAAATTTAAAAAAATAATATCATAACATGTCTATTTTAGGAATATTTAGGGTTTATATTACTTTCATAACGCTCATACATTTATAATAAATTTATGTTAAATAAATAAAATGTTTTCATGTTTTCAAAATAAAATTTATTTCACCTACTTACGAATTTATTTCATCGAATGATGGTCCTGCGTAGCTCGTTACAGAGCCCCTCCTCTTTAGTCGCCGATGCACAAAGCAAGTCCATTCTCTCGTTGGATAGAGTATATATAATTACATTTATGTTATATAATGGTGAATCAACAAAAGATAATATATCGATGTTGTTATATAAAATTATTTATTCTTATCTCTGTACCCAGGAAGTAATATTCGTTACAAAATAAACAATAATATTTGTAAATTATATTGTGGAATTTTCCTCTGATTGGACTTCTTCACTGCTATTATATTCTAAGAATAAAACAATAGGCCTATGGAAGCTAAAATATACGACGACGTTAATTACGATTCTGTCACGATCGTTTATAAATTATATCAAAATTGCTTTCCGCTTTAGAACAGTTGTGGGGGATTGTTGCCCAAGTCTAAGCTGCATTCGCTATCTCTGTTTCTCATTATATCAAAATTGCTTTCCGCTTTAGAACACTTGTGGGGGATCGTTGCCCAAGTCAAAGCTGCATTTGATATCTCTGTTTTTCTCTCTCTCTCTTTCTCATATCTGTCATATGCTTTATCTCACTTGCGAGACGAAAATGTTATAAAATGTGTCGTGACGCGGCTTTGAAAAATCACTCTCATGTGACTAAAGAAGTATTCACTTCAAAAATCACTGCCATTTTTAGATTTCTTAATTAATTATTAATTTTTATTAATTGCGTGATGAGAAGGTGCTGGATTCATCATACCAACTCTGAATCTGAATTTCTATTCGTTTTCGGAAAAAGCCGCTAATTTACTTCAAACAGAATTACCAAAATTAATCCTATTCCTCTCTTCTACAATTTACCCAGTCTACCCACATGCATCTCTATCATCTTAATCTGCTCTACCATCGTCCTCTGCAAATATACTACAGGATACAAAACCGTCTACTTGCTACCTAGACATTAATCAAATTAAACGTTCAAGAGATCGCAGCCATCCATCTGTTATATTATTAGCGCGTAAGATAAATAACGCTGTATTTTATATCCGGTATTTTTTTTAACACCGTATTTTATTTCGGTATTAATAACGCCGTCTTTTATTTCCGGTATTTTGTGTTAGTGAGATATCTTGGGCCATAACATTACTTATAGACCGGGAGGTAGTGACCAATTTACAGACGTGATTTTACACAGTATGCCTTTTGGAGGGTATTATCATAATATGCATATTCTGATAAAAAATGATAAATTAAAGAAACATCCCGGGGACTTCATATTTGCAATTCAAGCGTTTGGATATGATTTTACTCGGGCTGCCATGTGTCCCAAAACAAAGTTCAAGTAAAATACTGTAGTTGCTCTCATTTATTATGATCAGAATATGCGTATGATAATACCCTCCAAAAGGCCTACTAGGTGAAATCAAGTTTGAAAATATGTCACTATCCTGGTCTCTTAAGACATGATGCTAGAAAGAATATAAATAGATACTGATTATACATGTCGTTAACAATTTGGTATTATACAAGTTCTTTCAGTTTTTAATACCAGGACTTGAGGAAGTTATTTTAGGCAAAATATTTCTAGTAAACTTATACTTCGAATCGCTTCCTTTTATAAGGGAGCTTCTACATAGCCTGATCAAATGGTATTCAAAAGTGCCTGTTTCGTAACGTGCCTCCCGTAGAAGGTTTCTCAACGGTATGTTGTTTGGGGTGCTGAACATGAATTTGAGGTTTGTTGCCTCGTAGCAGTATCGGCTCAGGTCGAAAAAAATATCACTGTATTCAAAGTTGAGAGCATTAAATTCTGCGAATGACCTCCCGAACCTCCGAATTAGACCGAATTATAAGGTCGCCACCGTCTGTCGAAAAAAGGCAATAAACTTACTTTTAGACGTACGTCTGTGATTTTAAAACAGCCGCTCTATACGGGAAAAGTTCGTAGAATAAAATTTGTGAAGCATCAAATTTTGCGTTTAGTGAGTGAGCACCGAAATTTAAACTTTGGATCAATATATACGCATACGCATATACTTATCATTTTCCCTCTAAATGCTTATTTGACCAATATGAAGGAGTTCAATAATAACAACTCTGTGCTGTCAATAAGAATCCCCTCCCACCTCTCAAACGCCTGGTTCCAACCCTAAGTTGAAGTACTAACCCCTCCCCCGTTTCCAACCCTAAATTGACTTGAGTATTTATAAGTATTTTCTAGATGTAATAAGAAGTAATAAGTACCGTACCCATTTACAAAAAAATATTTACTCATTTATTACATTTAGAATTACCAATTTTCAATATATATTCAAAATCATTGGTTGGCCATATAGTCAACTGGAAAAAAGAGTAAGTAAGTTGTAGTATGAAGATGCGATGTATAGAATATATCTGACAGCAATGTGTATTTTATTTTACTCTCCTTCATTTGGCTGAGACTGTGGAAGGTGCGGGCGTAGGATGTTCAATAGACGATGATGATCCAACATCAGGCTCTTCAGCACTCCGAGTGGCAGGTTGTGAAGGCTGTTCTTTAGCTGTAAGCAATTCCATCCAGTTATTAAGTTGTAAAATAACGCACATTCTGAAGTCTCACCTGCCTCTGACAGTGGTGCAGCAAAGAGCTTGCTCCACGAGGTCGTTGCTCATCGAAATGAGAGTTTATTGCAGTTTTCACAAGCCTTTTTTCGACTGACGATGGCGACCTTATGAATCTGTCTAATTAATGTTAGGAAGGTCATTCGATGCTTTGCAACAGATTCTCAGATTAGTATTTAGCTCCCCAAAAAACATACTAAAACATGATTCCGTTGAGAAACCTTCTATTGGACTCATTTGGAGTGTTCCATGTCAAACTACCATTTGATCAGGCTAATATTCCAATAAAGAATTAGGGTAGAAACCATTTTTTTTTATTAATGTCTCAAAAACTGTTGAAGATATTCTAATATACGTTTACTAGCTGTTACCCGGTCGATGTTTCGTGTCTTTGATTTTTTTTCGATCGAAAATGTAAGAAAACAATTTGAATTAAAGAGAACGGAATGGTAGAAACATAAAAGACAATTAAGCAAACAAAAAGTACGATCTCACAGCTAGAAAACAACTTAAAGGCGCGCGTTAAGACATAACCATCCGCAATAGCCCGCTCGCGCGTTCTGAGCTCGCGCGACAGGCAGGCAGAATTTATTCATTACTTAGAAACCGCTGTGAAAGCCCGAGATATTACTTCCAGGGTCTCTCAGAACAGCACAAGAACATCTAACACAATCTGACCTGAAAAACTGTCCTGCTATTCACAAAGTATTCCTAACCATTGAGCATAAACAAAGGGGAGTCCAGTTTGTAAATGGACTGTTATACCAAGAAAATGAATTCTGGGACAACGTCGTATGCTCCGATGAAAAGACGTTCCAATCTCCCAATGTGGAAGGTGCTTATCGGCTTAGTAATTCAAGATTCGAGAACTACACACCTTGTACTATAGCAATAATATGCGCCGCTTCTGGGTATAAAATATACAACTATGACTGTAAGAATTTAAATCAGTCGTCACTTTATTCAAAGACAATTTTAGTCGTGTGTAAGATTGCTCATTTTGGCTTCTATTTCAAAGAAATATTTTCGCCGGATTTTATATTGTCTCTCAATAGCTTGTTCTCGACTATCCGTTGTTATCGGGTGATTATCTGATGTTTAATATTGCTTTTCGTTTGATTTGTCCGTACGTCCACTTTTATAGGAGGGTTGGGGAATTTGCGGGGTTTTAGTTAGTGATTATTAGTTAACAAAAATATAAGCGGCTATAAAGCGTTGGTATACAATATTCTTAACCTAGGTTAGTGTTAGTTTACTAGTTTTCTGTTTTATGGGTCTTATTACTTTCATGCTTATTATTTTCATGCTTTTCTGTTCTTGTTTTTTAGTTGTTTTATTTTATTATTTTCTGTTATGTCCTATTGCCTTCTTTTTCTACTTTTCGTGCTTTTTGTTTTTATTTTAGCATGCTAATTTATTTTTTCATTTTTCTATGTATGTTGGTTGTGGCGGGACGCTAGGGTATGGGAGGAGTGTATACGTAATTGAGGGAAGGATATTTGGGTAGTTGACGGAAAATGGGGATCATGGATGATTGTATGGTTGGGTTTGTATATTGTGTAAGCCTGTTTAAGAATCTAGGAATTATGCGGTTTTCTAAGAATGTGTCTAATGTTGGTACCCCGGTTAAATTGTGTAAAGTGTCTATTGGTGTTCCCGTATTTAGTTTGACTTTGGCAGCTATTCTAAGGCATTTGTTTTGCTGTACTTGTATTTTATTTTTCTGTTGTTTTGTAATGAACGGATACCAAATTGAAGCTGCGTACATGAATAACGGTCTAATGTAGGCTTTGTTGCGGTTTTTATCTGGGCGTTTATCATGATCGGGAATAGTTGTTTAGTTCTGTATTTTGTTCTATTTGTGATGGAATTAATGTGTTTTGTAAAAGTGAATCTGCGATGTATTTGCAGTCCTAGGTATGTAAGATTTGGATTTATTTTTATGTTTGAGTTGTTAATTCTCATTGTGATTTTTGGAGGTTCTTATAGCCCGTTAATATATAGATTGGTTGTTTATAATTTTGAAATTTGATTTTTTACTATATATATTTTTATTTATTATATTATTTTATTATATATATTTATTTATTATAAAATTATTACACTCCAAAATACACTAATTATTCTTATATAATAGTCTTATTTTATATAACAAATATATTTGGTGTAATGGTGCCCAGAATACATCTCGGATTCCGGAGCAGGCAAACCAATAAATTAGGTGCCCAGTTACGCCCATCGAATTTCTTTCACGACAAAATTGGCTATGTAGCATAAAAATTAATTTTCTATTCAACCAATCAGTAATTCAAAAACGTTTTGTTTTTTGTAACACTCGTGGGAATGAATAGGTACCTATAAACGATCACACATCTAGCAAGCAAACTTTCCGCGTAACTTTATTTCCAAATGATTACATTCTAAAAATAGATTTCTCTTTAACTTCTGAAACAAACAATAGCGTTTCGTTATACTTCTCAGCTTCCATAAAGTTGTAAAAACATCATCTTGAAGCCAATCCAGTTATGAAGTAAATAGCTTGAATAGCATAGCATATCTAACAAAACTATGCCTGACGGCCTCAAAAATAATTTCAAAGTGCCTAATTAAAAAGGAGTTCTAGTTCGATTTAATCTGAAGCTGGCAACACTACTAGATATATGAGCAAAGTTTGAAGTCTTGTGTCGGGACGCAGGAAAAAGTTTCACCATCGAGGGAATTAAGGTCAGAAAAATAGCGTTAGTCGCTTGGTTTAGGCTGCAATTGTTCTGTCCGTTTGGGATATAATATCTGGACAGCAATTCTAGAGGCATTCCGAGTTACTACCGTAACTAACAACTCTAATAAACATTCTGCTCTTAATTAGGTATTTGCTGGTCGATTATTGTAGTCCACTGTATATGTGGATAGCGCAATATGCATGTATACGTAGCGCTTAATGCTATGGAACTATGCCTCAATAGATTCTGGCTAAAAGCAAATTATTTGAATAATCAATTTCAATTAGCAAATTAGTAGAGGATGCTGTATAATTTATACACATAAATATACATCTCATGGGGTGAATAGGCCAAAATGGTATAATATTAATAATATAGGTACTTTTTCAACAGAAAAAAACATAAAATTTCACAACGATTAATTTTAATGAGTGTCAGATTTGACATTGGGAGAGTATAATTATTAACCGTAGTTTTAGAATACATTAATTATCAACAGAAACTAATTTTTACTTTAACTAGTAGATATTTTCATGAATGAATATATTCATTTAGAAAAAAATAAAGATGTAGTCAATATAATAAAAAAATCTGCAAAATAAAAATACGTTTACTGTCAGTAATATTACACTCTTCGCTGCGAAAGCCGAAGAGTATATTGCAATATATATATATTTTATATTAGTAAATGATGATTTCACTTTTTAAAAACATTTATTAATTACAAAAATAAATTTAAAGTGATTGTTAATTGAATAATTTTATAGACGACTTGCTCTCAGCGAGTTATACTGACGTGTCTGAGGTATGTTAACAAGTGTCTTTTAAGGCGTCTTTTACTTGTATTTATAAGGTCAGTAAAGCCAACGCAAGCATAAGCATTCTAAGAACTAAATGCTATGGTTGCGTTTCACATGGGAATGCTTTGTGATATTTGACCAAAGGAAGTTGTTATCGCTTTAGATAAGAAATATCAGATTATTTTTACTTATTATATTTATCACGTCTGGAATAACTAACGTAATATTGTAATATTCTAGCTATATAACAACTCCCCTTTTTTAAGAAAAGTTGGTGTGATTCAGCGACTTTTAAGGGAAATCTTGCATCT
Organism: Tetropium fuscum; assembly: GCA_964058915.1. Taxonomy (NCBI): domain Eukaryota; kingdom Metazoa; phylum Arthropoda; class Insecta; order Coleoptera; family Cerambycidae; genus Tetropium; species Tetropium fuscum. The sequence goes on along the minus strand of CAXKVY010002855.1, from coordinate 139,891 downwards.
GTTCTTCTTCGGTACGGAGGTGAGGTCTTCTTCGTAGGAGGGTGTTAATTTTCTTCAGCATCTCGTTGGATGTTGCTTTTTCGGATTTCTTGCAGCATCGTTTCTTGCATTTCCAAGCGATATAAATAATGAGAAGTACAATTATGGTACCGATAGTTAAATATGTAGTTAGGGAAATATGTTTTGTTATAAATGGTTCATTTATTAATTTGTCCAAGTCTCTGGAATATTGCTCAAGCTTATGGTTAGCTATATCCAGGTTTTCTATATTTAAGTGATCAAATTGGAGGGGTTCTAATTTGGGCAATTGAAGTTTCTCGGGTATGTCACTACAACAGTCATATGGTATTAGCACTGGGTGAGAATTGTCTGTGATATTTAAAGTATTACGACCCTCTGCTTGCACTTTTGTTATACCGACAAATGCGTAACAATCCGGTTGAAGCTTTAGTATCGAATTTTTGTTAACACTGGTGATTCTAGTGTCCATCAAATTACAGTTTATAGTTATATGAATAGGTTCGGAAACAATTATTAACCACACATTATCTTGCAACTTTTGAACGTTGTACCCTTGACCATAGACAAGGGAACTGTCACAATTTTCTGGAATTTTTCTGAAGTTCTTCAGGAGTTGGGCTTCACACGCTGCATTGCTGTCGATTGGGTAGGCGTAAAGGTCTGAACATAATTTCTTATGAGCATTGAGTTGTTTGCATGTGCTCAGATCTCTTACTGGTATGTACATTAAAGAATCGTCATTACGCGCGATGAATTTTTGTGAAAACGACAATACGTGATGTAGTCCAGTTCTATTGTCTAATATCGGGATAGGATATAAATGATATAGGGTGTATAGCTGTTGTTCTACTAGCGGTATTCTTAGTACGAACACAAGGTCTGATTTTGACTGAAATGCTTCTAACTCGATAATTTCCAAATATTGAGGAATTTTCGAATATTTTACTGGAAGTGGTAAATTATTTTTAACTAAGTTTTGAGAAATCTTCTGAAGTGAGGCAATCAAATTTTCAGGTGTAATGATTGAAGAATGTATGATTTTTAAGCGGGCAAACGTGATTGAGTTTAATATGTCATCGACGTTGCTTTGAAGGTACAAGTAACTTTCAGTTAATTTTTCACATATTTCAACAAATCGTAATTCAGCTTGAACTAATGCGACTTTGTCATTTATTTTACCTAGAGATTTTTGGATATTTTTCATATCCTCGTTAAGGATTTTCTGATTGATTTCTAAATCTTGAGTAGTTTCGTTAAATGTTTTTATAACGGTGGAAGTCACCGATATTTGGTTTTTTAAAAGATTTTCTATCTGATGTTGGTCATTATTTAATTTGTTGATACTGTCTGTAAAGAATTGACCATCATCGGCATCTAAATTGCCTGTGATTGATTTAAATATATTACCTATACCGTCTATCAATCCGCGTTTGAAACGTTTGGTGTTAATTGAGATTTCTTCGAATTTTATTTTAAGGGAATTTGATATTTGATTTAGAAGCGTTACATGTGTTTTGACTTTAATTAGAAATTCTTTTATTTCGCGAGTGTCGTTCGCAAATATACTGGTGATTGAATCTAAAATTTGATTGTTGTTGATGAAAGCTTCTTCAAGGCTTGATAAGTTTTTATGGACTAACAGAGTCCATCTGTCGTTGGAAATTACTATCCTAGTTTCGTCGTGATAATAGACTCCGATGGTGTTATTAATAGGTGTTATTTGGTATTGGGATACCGCTGTTCCGATCAGCAAGGTGAACCTGTAAAATAATTAATCTTCAAAATACGGTTTCAACCTATCGACGTTAACTTTAGTTTTTTGGTTGGTTTTAGGGTTAAGAAGAGTTACTGAATTTTTGTGAGTTTCTATGATTTCGAAAGGACCATTAAATTTGTTACGTAATTTATTACCAATTTGGGATTCTTTTAAATATACCTTTTGACCAATTTGATATTCAGTGGGTTCTTTTGAAACGTGCTTATCGAATCGCACTTTTGCCTTTTGTTTTTGTGTTTCGGTTCGTGTACGTGCCACCTTGTAATAGTACGAGAGGCGATTATTTAAATCTCTTACATATTTCGTTATTAATTCTTGTTGATTATACAACGTTTCGGGTGGTCTGCTGGAGGTATGTCCGAAGACTAGCTCATAGGGTGTAAATCCGTGAGTCTTATTTGTGGAGTTATTGTAACATATTACTGCGTAGGGCAATATGTTGAAGGGATGTTCGTCGGGGTGGTCTGTCATATGTATTCTGATCATTTCTAATAGAGTGGAGTGAAACCTCTCTAAGGAACCGTTTGTTTGTGGGTGTGCTACACTGGAAAATGTTAGTTTAATATTGTAGAGGTTGCATAGGTCTCTAAGAATAGCATTATCGAACTCTCGGCCAGAATCACAATGGATACGGAGAGGGGTTCCAAAGTGTTGGAAGTAAACTAGTAAGCTATTCGCTACTGATTTTGCCGATTTATCTGCAATGGGGTATGCTTGACTAAATTTTGTGAGTTCGTCGCGTATTGTAAGAATGAGATTTTTTGTAGGAACTTCTAAGATATCAATATTTATACGCTCGAAGGGAGTTCTTGGGGTTTCCGTGATTACTAAGGGTGAGTCTAAATTTTTGCGACAGGCTTTTGTTTTTTGACAAGTCTCGCATTTTTTTATGTAATTATCAACGTCTTTCGTCAATCCTTTCCAATTATATTTTGTTCTAATTCGTCGGATTGTTTCATTTATTCCGCGATGGATATGAGCTTTACCTGAATGGTACTGATTGATAATAATAGGAATTTCGTCATCACTGGGTGTTTGAGTGATATCTTGACATACTTTAAGCTTTACGTCTTTTTCTGATAAAAGAAATGATAAAATTTCGAGAATGGGTAGGTCGACATTATTTTCTATACAATATGTTTCGGAAGACTTGAATTCTTCGAGACCATTGTATAGTGAGCCAAATAGGTTTGCGATTACACTATCGGTATCGTATGGTAGAGCAATAATGAAGTAATTTCTGTTTCGCACCGACTTACTGGATAATTTATTTAATTTTAAATTCCGGAAGTCTGCGTTTTCTTCGAACAAGTCTTCAATGATTTTATAATGAAAATCTTTGAGATTGTTTTGCTGAAAAAAGGTCACAATGTTTTTATTGCTTTTGTCTAGAAGCTGCCCATTTGAGAAATTAATTTTTGAGTAGTCAATTAGTGATTTTGTTTTATACAAATTCAAGAATGTTTCGAATTCTTTTTGAGTGTCGTTTTTCTCGTTTGTTTCAGTTACGTCGTCGTCTTGGCTATCAGAATCGTTTTCGTTTGAACTAGAGGGATTTTGAATGGGGAATGTTGATAATTTAGCTTCTGCCTGAAAGTCAGAATAATCTTTGAGATGATTTATTTTTATGCGAGATAAAGCATCTGCATTTTTATTAATTCTGCCGGGTTTATATTCGATTTCATACTCGTACTCCTCGAGTTTTAATCTCCAGCGTGCCAGACGGCTGCCAGGATCTTTTATAGAGAAGAGCCACGTTAGAGGTCTATGATCTGTTATTAGCTTGAACTTGCGTCCAAATATGTACGGGCGGAAGTGCTTTACAGCCCACACAATGGCTAATAGTTCACGCTCTATGGTTGAGTATTTAGTTTCCGCTTTGCAAAGTGTTCTTGAAGCGAAGGCTATAGGTAAATCTTTTCCAACGGGGCCTTGTGATAGCACCGCGCCAATAGCAAAAGCACTTGCATCAGTGGTGAGTATAAACGTTTCGTCGAAATTTGGGTATATTAGAACTGGGGTAGAAGTAAGGGCTTGTTTCAGTTCTTCGAAGGATTTTTTACATTCGGAATCAAATACAAAGGAAACATCTTTTTGTAATAGTTTGGTTAGTGATTTGGATAGTTTGGCAAAATTACTAATAAATCTTCGATAATAACCTGCCAGACCGAGAAAAGATTTAATCTCTTTTTGGTTGGTAGGTTGAGGAAAATTTTGGATACACGAAATTTTGTCTGGGTTTGGCTTTACTCCTTCTTTAGTAATAAGATGGCCTAGATAAGCGACTTCCTTACGGAGAAACTCGCACTTATCGGGCTGTATTTTCAAATTCGCATTTCTAAGGCGTTTAAACACTTCTGTGAGACGAGATATGTGTTCGTGAACAGTGGGAGAGTATATGATGATGTCATCCATATACACCAAGCATCTCTCGTTTTGAATTCCGAGAAGGATGTTGTCCATTACCCTTTGAAAGGTAGATGGAGCGTTCTTAAGGCCAAAGGGCATGCGTACAAATTCGTAGTGCCCATTGTCAACGCTGAAGGCGCTTTTCGCAATATCCTTTGGGTCTATCTCGATCTGATGAAACCCAGATGCTAGGTCCAATGTCGTAAAATATTGACACTTGCCTAACTGATCTAGAAGATCCGATATATTTGGTAACGGATATTTGTCTCCTACAGTCAACTCATTGAGTTTCCTGTAGTCCACAACCACGCGCCACTTCTGCTTACCAGAAGCATCGAGCTTCTTGGGGACAACCCATACTGGGGAGGACCAAGGAGAATTTGAAGGGCGTATGATGCTTTGTTCTAACATTTTAGACACCTGAGATTTGACCTCCTCTTTGTGTATTTGAGGGTATCGGTATGACTTCGTAAATACCGGTCTTGCGTCGTTGGTATCAATTTGGTGTTTTATTTCATTGGTGAACGTGAGTTGGTCACCTTCAAGGTAGAAAATGTCAGAAAAATCTAAACAAATTTGGGTTATAAGTTCACTTTCTTCTTCGTTTAGATGGTCTAGACGAAGTTGGTTTTTAATTTCGTAATGTCTGTCCGGGGGAATTTGGAAATTTGTTTCGTTAATGTTATTTAGAGAGAAATTTTGGATTGGTTCTAGTTTTATATCTGAGAATTTAATAGTTTTTGGTATAGCGTTTGTATTTACTACAGAGGTAAGAAATTCACCTTTGCTATTTATTTGCACTATTGCATTAGGGAGTCTTACTTTTTCTACTTCCGTAGCTAACAGTATAGCTTCGGTGTTGGTCAAATGACATTTGAATTTTGCAATTTGTTCCATGCGAGGTTCTATCGAGATTATGTTTGAAATATCACGGGAAACGTTGCCTTTGGTTTGATTTGTGTGACTTTGCATTTCTGCATTAATAGGCTGATCTGTGACTTTGTGAATGGCAATTGTTTTGAAATTAGTTATGAGTTTTTTATTTTTGATGTCTACAATACAGTTGTAGTGCTCTAAAAAATCAGAGCCAAGGAGTCCATCGAACTCTATGTCGAGATCACATACATAGATTTTAAATGGATCATTTTTATCAAATGGAATAAAAACGGCTTCGTTAATCGTAATTTTCTGATCAGTTATACCCTGGATCGTAACATTTTCGGGGCATCTATTCTTATAATTTTGACATATCTTTGGTTTAAATATAGACAATCCCGCGCCTGTGTCGATTAGTAATTTATGCGTATTGGTAGCGTCATAAATGTAAAATAAATTTTTAGACTTAACAGATAATAAAGGGCTTATAGAAATTGTTGTTCCGGGAAATTGAGATTCGGGTTGAAGCTGTCTAGCTTCATGTTGCCAAATTGGGTTTGCAATACCGTCATGTTGGGGTCTTTGGTCTTGTGATATGGTGGATTCGACGGAGCATGTGGGCCTAATTGAAAATCCTGGTTGTATACCGGGTTCGCATCGAAATTTGATTCGTCCACATAATAATTTTCAGAAGGACCATTAGCAGTATAATAGTCTTCGTTAGTATTTTCATAATCCGTGTTATTAGCAGGATAATAATTCGGATTTGCAGAGGCGTTATTTTCTGCATAATAACCGTCGTTATTTCCATAAAAATTATCAGGAGAATAATAATTTTGATTAGCATTTTCCGAAATTTCGGGTTCGTTGTTTTGGTTCAGGTGGAGTGTCTTTCTATTATAATTTGGTCTGAAGTAATTAGGATTCGGTTGAATCGTAGGGGGTCTCGGACTATTAAAATTAGGGTTCGGCGTAATTACCGGTGGTCTCTGTTGTTGTGAATTTTGTGAATTTCCTGGATTTTGGTTATAAAAATTGGGTCTTGAAAAATTTTGGTAGTTGCCGGAATTAAAATTTTGAGAACCTTGTTGTCTCTGGCGACATTCATTAAATACGTGTCCTGTACGTTTGCAGAACGAACATTGTTTCATAGGTAAAGGTAGATTTGGTCTACGTGTTGGGGTAGTAGCGTTATTGCTGCGATTAAATTTTTGAGTTTCAAAATAATTTAATTGGAGTTCTCTGCGAACTCTTGCTATTGCCGTGAGAATATCTGCAGGGTTACTTGCCCTAACAACATGCGCAATTTTTGGTTCTAAGCCCGTGAGTAGGGTATTCAATACCATACCTTCGGTTAGTTGTAATTGAGCCTGTTTTTGTGCATACGTTAATGGTTGCTTCTGAATTGAAGCGTGCATTTTAGCTTCATGAGTTTGTAAGCGTGCAATAAACGTAAGCGGAGATTCATTAGGAAGTTGTCGCATCCTTTGGAGATCTTGTATTAGTGAGGTTAAATCTCGGCTGTCTCCGAAATGACTTTCTAGAAGAGATTTTATTTCGTCCCATGTGTTTGGGTTTCTAGAGTTCACTAGTTCGGCTGCACGACCTCTTAGTTTATTTTTTAAATGAACAGTTAAAAGTACCTTCTGGTTGCCGACTGCCATGTCATAAGCAGTTCTACATGAATTTAAATATGTGTTTAAATTAATTTGGTTACCGTCATATTCAGAGATTATTGAGAAAATTTCAGTTAACTTATAAGGTTCAACCATGTCTGGTTCAACTGGATCTGGTTGTTGCTGTTGTTGATTAGCCATGTTTCTGGTAGTTACTGGCATAAACGATTTAAAACATGTACTTTACTTTGGAATTTTGAAAAATTTGACTTGGGAAAAGACAATATGTGAGGACAAAGTGGATAAAATAGAACAATAGAAAATAGAACTGTTCTATTCACCGCAATACAAGCGAATGTGTTGCTTGCAATTGTTAAAATTAAATTTTTCACTTAAAAAACGGAATGATTCTTAAATGTACTTACAGTAGTTTCCACATTCCTCGTTGTAGCAAATGAAGACCGTTGTTCCACCAGGTGAGCTTCTGTTGCGTGTTCCTGATGTCTGCTGAAGAAATTCGTCTGCTAGCTGGGAAGTATGGACGTTGCGTTTGGCTTCTTTGAGCTTGTTCTTTTTTCTTGAAGGTTGAGGAACCACCACACTTAGTTAGGATGTCCGTGTTCTAAGCGTGTTTTAGCAAATCCTACCGACTGCGCCACTTTTATATTAGTAAATGATGATTTCACTTTTTAAAAACATTTATTAATTACAAAAATAAATTTAAAGTGATTGTTAATTGAATAATTTTATAGACGACTTGCTCTCAGCGAGTTATACTGACGTGTCTGAGGTATGTTAACAAGTGTCTTTTAAGGCGTCTTTTACTTGTATTTATAAGGTCAGTAAAGCCAACGCAAGCATAAGCATTCTAAGAACTAAATGCTATGGTTGCGTTTCACATGGGAATGCTTTGTGATATTTGACCAAAGGAAGTTGTTATCGCTTTAGATAAGAAATATCAGATTATTTTTACTTATTATATTTATCACGTCTGGAATAACTAACGTAATATTGTAATATTCTAGCTATATAACATTACATCTTACCGACTGCGCCACTTTTATATTAGTAAATGATGATTTCCTACCTACTGCGCCACTTTTATATTAGTAAATGATGATTTCACTTTTTAAAAACATTTATTAATTACAAAAATAAATTTAAAGTGATTGTTAATTGAATAATTTTATAGACGACTTGCTCTCAGCGAGTTATACTGACGTGTCTGAGGTATGTTAACAAGTGTCTTTTAAGGCGTCTTTTACTTGTATTTATAAGGTCAGTAAAGCCAACGCAAGCATAAGCATTCTAAGAACTAAATGCTATGGTTGCGTTTCACATGGGAATGCTTTGTGATATTTGACCAAAGGAAGTTGTTATCGCTTTAGATAAGAAATATCAGATTATTTTTACTTATTATATTTATCACGTCTGGAATAACTAACGTAATATTGTAATATTCTAGCTATATAACATATATATATATATATATATATATATATATATATATATATATATATATATATATATATATTAGCTTTTATATTATATTTTTTCACAATATATATATATATATATATATATATATATATATATATATATATATATATATATATATATATATATATATATATATATATATATATATATATATATATATATATATATATATATATATATATATATATATATATATATATACAGTGAGCTCGTAAAGTTTGGAATAAATTCAATTAATCGTTATTGAAGGATTTTCACAGGAAATCCTCGGACACGTCAACCTTATTTTATAAAATGTCACTTTTTTCAGCCATCGATTTTTTTTTTGTTTTGTTCGTTTTTAAGCTATGACGTCATCGACAATTTTTTTAAATGACAACCCATATTTTTTTTCACGGATTTCGATAGAGCACATTTTTCTGAGTGCGAATATGTCAAAAACATAGTACCTTTAACATTAAAGTTTTCGAGATATTCGGTTGCAAAGTTTATAAAATGTACCATGGCACCATGCATAAGCTATCGGGCGGGTCAAGATTTTTAATAGCTTATTGATTCTAATAGCTTATAGCTTATTACATTTTAAAAGATTAAGGAGTAATATTATTTATTTTGGTAGCTTATCGAACATTTTGAAAGATTTGGGAGTAATCTGTTTAATTTTTTAACAACAATTTAAACAAATAAAAAAATATTTTAACAAATAAATGATAAATAATTAAAGTAAAAAATAAAATCAGAGTAAATTTTCAAAGTGACCTCCATTCACTTCCTGGCAATATCCCATCCGCCACTGAAACTCCTGCAGAACCTTACCAACAGTATCGGGTTGAATGGTTCGAATTTCATTGCGAATTCTGTCCTTTAATTCTTCGATGGTATTTGGTCTATTGAAATAGACTTTGCTCTTTAAATAGCCCCATAAAAAGTAGTCTAGGGGAGTGAGATCTGGAGATCTAGGGGGCCATTCGATAGTTCCCCTGCGACCAATCCAATGGTTAGGAAATACATGGTTTAAATAATCGCGAACGATCACTGCAAAATGGGGTGGTGCACCGTCTTGTTGGTACCATATCGTGTGATGGGGCAGATCTGGATCTACGTCATTTGGGTAAAGTACCGCAAGTGCAGGGACTAAGTCGTCTCTTAAAAATTCTAAATATATTTCACCTGTCACGCCTTCACGCCTTCAAAGAAAAATGGGCCCAAAATACGATTACCTACAATACCAGCCCAAACGTTAACTTTTTGTGGAAACTGACTACGAGTTTCCATTTTCCAGTGTGGATTTTCAGGAGACCAATATCTACAGTTAACCGGTTAACTGTGCCGTCGAGATAAAAGGTAGCCTCATCAGAAAAAACAATATTGCGTAAAAATCCGTCGTCATCAATCAGGCGTTGCAACATGGTTTGGCAAAACTGTAACCTACGGTCAGGATCATCTTCGTTTAACTCTTGGACCAAAACCACTTTATACGGATGCCATTTGTTCAATTTCAAATATTTCAAGACGGAGCTTTGAACTATTCCGTTGTTTGCCGCCACTTGGCGGGTGGGTAAATGGGGATTTTCTTGAAGCTCTAGTAGAACATTCAATTTAACATCTTGTTGCACTGGTGGACGACCCGTTCTAGGGCGATCTCTCGTATGACCCACTTCTAAAAACTTTTGTTCTATTTTGCTAACGGTGGACTGTGTAATTGGTTCTCTGTTTGGATATTTGTTGTTAAATAAACGGCAAACTTCTACTTGTGTGCGAGCTCTGTCCCCGTAACCGATCATCATCAAAATTTCGATTCTTTCCCTTTCACTCAAACGACGGACCATTTTTATATAAAATGAATTATGATGGAATAATGATTAATCAACTTACTTAATGATATTATTCAACTGATTAAAACACAAACTTGCGAGGAAAAACTTCAAAATTGTGACAACTGTCAAAACTGTTGTTTTTCCTGCGCTTTCTTGATAAATGATTAGCATTTGGTCATCGCTTGTATAATTCATTCTTAAAACTTTGCAACCGAATATCTCGAACACTTTAATGTTAAAGGTACTATGTTTTTGACATATTCGCACTCAAAAACGAACAAAACAAAAAAAAAATCGATGGCCGAAAAAAGTGACATTTTATAAAATAAAGTTGACGTGTCCGAGGATTTCCTGTGAAAATCCTTCAATAACGATTAATTGAATTTATTCCAAACTTTACGAGCTCACTGTATATATATATATATATATATATATATATATATATATATATATATATATATATATATATATATATATATATATATATATATATATATATATATATATTAGCTTTTATATTATATTTTTTCACAATATATATATATATATATATATATATATATATATATATATATATATATATATATATATATATATATATATATATATATATATATATATATATATATATATATATATATATATATATATATATATATATATATTATATACAAGGTGTTAGGGCGCATGGTTACACAAACGTGGAGGAAAAAGAAGTGGGACCGTCTGCTCCTCACTCAGCCCCAACAATTGATTTTCAGGCTTATGGTTTTTTACCTCTTTAAGAAACTTTGGGAGGTCGTAATTTTTGTTCTAGTAATTATCCGCACCAAATATTAATTTTAGGAGAACACATTGACAAGATAAGCATCAAATAACATGTGGGCGGATAAGCGATTAAATTCAGTATTTTCTCTAAAAATAGAAAAATGATTTTCTCCAAAAAAACCAAACCAAAAACCAAAATTGTATGTTAGAGATGACAAAAAGTCACGTTTTCATTCTCTTTGGCCGCGAGAGTCCTGGCACGGGTTCCTCGTCAATGGCATCCTCATCTTCAGTGATGGGTGGTTCTTGCGGAAGGGGTCTGTGTCGTCTTCATCGTAAATAGGGACGCCGTTGAGGAAATTCCCTTGGCAGTGGAGGTATGCCGCAGAACAGTTCAGCCTTGCTTCGGCATCCACATTTGCCACTACCACAATCCTGGGTGCAGCGGCAAAATATCATTTTCAGTAGGACCCCCGGTGCTGGTGGATCTTCTGTTGTAATTGGCACTAAACTCTTCTATGTTTCCACCTCAATTCTTGAGGAGGGTTTTTAGAGAAGATTGTAGAGAATTTTTGGAGCTTTCATTTCGTATAAGAATTTTTTTTCCCAAGACACACCGTTGTCGCCATATAAGCAAAAACCCCAAAAGTGGACCATCTTTGTGTCTCACCTCCTAGACGTCAGGACTTTTAGTATGTTCACTTCCAAGCACTAATAAACTTTATGATGGAAGCGCTTAGGTTCCTGCCCACGCATTCTACACCCCTTTTTGGGCCATTCGTTGACTGAACTACTTGGTTTATTATATGTTAGTTTTCTCCTGACCTCTAATGTGTTTTGCCCGTTAAACATACCAATGTTGGTAAACCTAGATTCTTTTGATTATATGATCGAAAATGCCAAATCGTTGTTTTATTATTGTTACGCATAAACCAATTATTACCACTACCATTTCGTTCCAAATCGCCGACATACAAATGTTGGTGTATTTGATATTTGAACGAGCGAAACCCGTATTTTTTCTAACTGATTCGTGGCTAATATCTAGTTCTTGGTCGATTTCCCATGTGGATGCGTGGGATTCAGATTCACGAATGCTAAAACGTTAACTTCACTTCCACCGCCTCACTGACATTAAACTTGTTGTACATTAGGCTCTTCACACATCTTTCTAATTAAGAAAATTATGTATTACTTCGATGGATGGTAACGTCGATTAGGATATTTTTCTTGATAGACACGTTCGGCTACTGTAACGTTTTTGCCAGATAAATTATTAAAATAAAATTGTCCATAAATTATTCAAATATCGAATTGCTCACCTCTTGAAAACATAATTATTACAGCTTAGAGATTTTAAAATTTAATTTAATAAATTAAACTCAAAAGGAACATACCTTTTGAGATAATAATTGTCAAATTGACAAGACATAATACTTATTATTGTTTGTTATATATTAGTATGTCATGGCATAGGTACTCGATACATTTTCAGATATTGCAACTTGCAACAGTAAAATAGGTAATTGCAAATAAAACCCTGGGAAAATATTGTGCTGTCATATACATCGTTAGATTCGTATTAAAAAACTTCCATTTGAAAATTTTGTGTAATTTCGAAAAAGTAATTTTATCAACTTTGGACCCCTCTGTAACATAAATCAACAACAAAAAATTACACCACGTACACTTCTTTCATTATGTATGACTATAAAAACAATGTTAGGTGCGTCACGGCACACTAGCTTGAATATTAAAATATGCACTTCCTGTGAAACCGGAAGTCGTACAAACTTGAAAAGTAGATGAAAAATTGTCGTCTTCATAGCATGTGATGCATGCTATGAAGTTTCATGCAAGTTTCATCTCGATCAGTTAACAAATATAGAAATGGCAGCTGGAATGTGATGTGATGTGATGTGAGGGTAGGGCAATAAATGCTTTTTTTAGAGAGAAAACATGATATTTCAGACGGTATAACTTGCAAGACATTAAATTCCAAGAGATAAATATGTAGAAGGGCGTGAGTATCTAATATGACATCAGAAAATTGCTTAACCATTTTTCAGGGTAATCGATTTTATTTTCACCTACCACTTTGATACTTCTAGATCCCTAATAAATTGAAATTACATTTTAAAAATTTCACCGCATCTCGGTGGGTTTTAATAAACAACTAAGCGAATTAATTTAACGAGTATAATTAATATTCCGAGCAAGAATTTATTCAGGAATAATTTAACTGCTTACTGAGGAAGACGAATATTATAGTCTGCTTGAGAAATGGATACACGTTCTATTATAAATCTAATGAAACGTGGTACCTGACTTTGTATCATTATGAGAATTTGTCTTCGCTAGCAATCTTGCAGAATTTTTCCTTTTAGACACGTTAGTAATCTGATTTCTGCAACGACATAAAATAATTCTATATATACCATAAAGCCGTAGTACGAAAAGATAAAAGTTGATGAAAAGATAACATAATATTCTCAATATTATTCACGTTATATACCTACAATAAAGGAATACGTTGATTAAACGGTAATTCTATTTGTACGAAGACTCTGATCTTTATGACAAAGACTTCAGGAACAGCTGAGATATTACGAAAGTAGATATTAGTCCGGGAGCCAATAACACTGGACATTGCATCATCGGGAATGCTGATCAAAAATTGGAGAGTAATAGTTTGCATATGGGGAAGTAACGAAACCCCATGTTGACCAAGCAAATACTGAACCCAGGTCCACTCGCGAGCAGTTGAAAGTAAACGACTAATAAATATTTTTTTATTATTTTAGCATCATGTAATTGAGGCTTTTGAAAGAAGATACTTATGAACTTGTCAATGTGACAGCGTTTTGACGTCGAGATTATAATTTGGTATAAGAAAAAAATATTCGAACATATAACAGGGTGTAATTCTTATATTTAAAATATAGCTAAAACAAAGAATTCTTCATATCTGTCGACATAATTGTTGGCAAGAAAAATATCATTTCATCTTGAATCAAATTGCTTCTCCTTGCAGCTACTGCTCCATGATGGAATACTAAATTCTCACCTGGAAAACGTTTTCTTTTTAATATAAATATGCAACTTTTGCTAAGTTGGAAAATGTTGGCAATAGCACTTAAAGACCACCCAGCAATAAAATAATTTATAAAGTCCGTCTTTTCCGCATCTGTAAGCTTCATCATGGCTTTAGGTTATATCACATATCTAAACATTACCTCAAAAATTTAAAGCCACAATTACATAAAGTAAATAAAATCGTTTGCTTTCCACTGCTCGCCACTGCAACGGAATTAATCATTGAAAATGTAATTATACACCGAAATTTGCATGGTGGTAGGGGGTAACGGGGTGGTAATGAGAACTTTTAGGAAATATGTGTGTGCCTGCACCTTAGTCGGTGCCGAATCCCCGAGAGTCGGGCGCGAAACGGTTGTTTATAACACGCAAATGAAGTTGCGGCATCACGAATGTTGAATTTCTTTTTTTTTAATATAGATCTCTAGAGTCTCTAATAAAAATATATATGTGCGCCTGAAAAATTATTGAACCTAGTACGATGTTGACTCTGTTCGATCGATCGAAAAAAATATTTCTATTTAAAATCTAATAAGCATTGAAATGTAAGATTTCTTTTCAACACTATACCTACTACCGGAGCATAGAAACGTTCTTCGTCTTCTTTTTTAAGTACAGTGTACTTTTTTATAAATCTATTCCCTCCATGAGAAAACGCGATAGAGAATTGTATAGGACGTCCACGTAAATTAGACTAACATAATATAGTAAATAGACGAAATAAAGTACCTATAAAGGAATGGTTTTGGTATAAGAGGGGTACAAATTGCTCAGTGTATTAGGAATAAAGATCTGATATGAAAAAACACGAAAAAACAGCCCTAGCGATGATTGTACTCCAGTTTTTCGCATATTTCTCGTTTAACGTTTATCGCACAAGAAAACGGTATATGAAAGAAAAAGTTTGTCATTAAATTCTGCACAAAAAAGAACGCTTGGATCGATGGATATCGAAACTGGCTATATGTTAACAAGAAAAATGCTGAGATAAATTTATAGAGAGGAATCTCTATAAATGCCAGAGGAAAGATAAATAGACTAAGAGCCAGTGATGATTTAGTTAAGGCCTATTTTCTGAGAGAATGTTATGGAAGGTCTAACTAAGTGTCATCCGAGAGGATTAGCCCTATTAGCAGTTCCAAGAGAGTGGCAGAACGCCCCTAATGTGCAAAGAAAACTGCATTTTCTAATATTTAGTTAATACTGATTTTTTTTCAGCTATAGTCCGCAATTATCGATCTAATATTGGCAGAACGATTGGCAGGTTCCTAGAGGGTGGCGAAACACCCCCAACATGTCGTGGGAGCAATGAACTTTTTATTATTTACCTAAGCTTCATTTTATTTAGTTAAGCTTCATTTTTTTAGTATGTTGTTTTAGTAGTTGAAATCGGATATTTTAACGCTCATTCGATGGAAATGTAAATTTTTTTCCCATTCTAGTATAACTTTGCACCTATGAGGGACACTAAAAAGTTGTATTGTTGTTTATAGGAAATTTAATTATCTATAAAAAAGGTTTTCTGACATTTTTCGGATCTTGCTTAGTTTCTGCCATATAGTGAAAATAAAAAAAATTGCAAATATTTTTTATATTTAAACGCAAATATCTTTTGAACTATGTTATATACGAGAATATGACTTGTTTGACTTATTTTTTTGAAATTTGAAAAAAATGCTCTTATTTTTTTTTCGTATCTATCACTTAATTTTGAAGATAGTTAAAATAAAAAAAATTCTATTCGGAAAAATATATCACTTGATTGAGAACCTCAAATTATGCTGTCAAGAAAAAAATGCCCCTAATGTGCAAAGAAAACTGCATTTTCTAATATTTAGTTAATACTGATTTTTTTTCAGCTATAGTCCGCAATTATCGATCTAATATTGGCAGAACGATTGGCAGGTTCCTAGAGGGTGGCGAAACACCCCCAACATGTCGTGGGAGCAATGAACTTTTTATTATTTACCTAAGCTTCATTTTATTTAGTTAAGCTTCATTTTTTTAGTATGTTGTTTTAGTAGTTGAAATCGGATATTTTAACGCTCATTCGATGGAAATGTAAATTTTTTTCCCATTCTAGTATAACTTTGCACCTATGAGGGACACTAAAAAGTTGTATTGTTGTTTATAGGAAATTTAATTATCTATAAAAAAGGTTTTCTGACATTTTTCGGATCTTGCTTAGTTTCTGCCATATAGTGAAAATAAAAAAAATTGCAAATATTTTTTATATTTAAACGCAAATATCTTTTGAACTATGTTATATACGAGAATATGACTTGTTTGACTTATTTTTTTGAAATTTGAAAAAAATGCTCTTATTTTTTTTTCGTATCTATCACTTAATTTTGAAGATAGTTAAAATAAAAAAAATTCTATTCGGAAAAATATATCACTTGATTGAGAACCTCAAATTATGCTGTCAAGAAAAAAATGCCCCTAATGTGCAAAGAAAACTGCATTTTCTAATATTTAGTTAATACTGATTTTTTTTCAGCTATAGTCCGCAATTATCGATCTAATATTGGCAGAACGATTGGCAGGTTCCTAGAGGGTGGCGAAACACCCCCAACATGTCGTGGGAGCAATGAACTTTTTATTATTTACCTAAGCTTCATTTTATTTAGTTAAGCTTCATTTTTTTAGTATGTTGTTTTAGTAGTTGAAATCGGATATTTTAACGCTCATTCGATGGAAATGTAAATTTTTTTCCCATTCTAGTATAACTTTGCACCTATGAGGGACACTAAAAAGTTGTATTGTTGTTTATAGGAAATTTAATTATCTATAAAAAAGGTTTTCTGACATTTTTCGGATCTTGCTTAGTTTCTGCCATATAGTGAAAATAAAAAAAATTGCAAATATTTTTTATATTTAAACGCAAATATCTTTTGAACTATGTTATATACGAGAATATGACTTGTTTGACTTATTTTTTTGAAATTTGAAAAAAATGCTCTTATTTTTTTTTCGTATCTATCACTTAATTTTGAAGATAGTTAAAATAAAAAAAATTCTATTCGGAAAAATATATCACTTGATTGAGAACCTCAAATTATGCTGTCAAGAAAAAAATGCCCCTAATGTGCAAAGAAAACTGCATTTTCTAATATTTAGTTAATACTGATTTTTTTTCAGCTATAGTCCGCAATTATCGATCTAATATTGGCAGAACGATTGGCAGGTTCCTAGAGGGTGGCGAAACACCCCCAACATGTCGTGGGAGCAATGAACTTTTTATTATTTACCTAAGCTTCATTTTATTTAGTTAAGCTTCATTTTTTTAGTATGTTGTTTTAGTAGTTGAAATCGGATATTTTAACGCTCATTCGATGGAAATGTAAATTTTTTTCCCATTCGAGTATAACTTTGCACCTATGAGGGACACTAAAAAGTTGTATTGTTGTTTATAGGAAATTTAATTATCTATAAAAAAGGTTTTCTGACATTTTTCGGATCTTGCTTAGTTTCTGCCATATAGTGAAAATAAAAAAAATTGCAAATATTTTTTATATTTAAACGCAAATATCTTTTGAACTATGTTATATACGAGAATATGACTTGTTTGACTTATTTTTTTGAAATTTGAAAAAAATGCTCTTATTTTTTTTTCGTATCTATCACTTAATTTTGAAGATAGTTAAAATAAAAAAAATTCTATTCGGAAAAATATATCACTTGATTGAGAACCTCAAATTATGCTGTCAAGAAAAAAATTGCACAATTTTTTTTAAATAATCGTTATTATTAAAGTTAATATAAAGAAGTATGTTAACTTAAATAGTAAATGAGCTTAAATAGTAAACATTGAATGAACGAAATACTTTTTATAAATAGTTTACATAATGTATATTTATTTTTTTAAAACCGCTGTAAAACTTAATCGATACCTTAAAATTGTTACTTAGGTTGTATTGTTAGTTGCATAATTTGCTATGTCAAACTTATAAGGTACCTTTTTTAATATATCCGGATATATAACATACGGATAGTGTAGGCATTTTACTTCAAGAAAATCAAGCATGCAGAATATGTATTATCGCTAATATTACCTAAGTGAAGTCCAATGTACTATAATGAGGTATAATGAGAATCAGTAATATATACTGATGTAGGTATAACGAGAACCTTCTGGTATATAAAGTAAAAAGTAAATGTTTTCTATTACAACTGGGGTATAAGAATCTCACGAGTTTCCTCACTAAAAGCTAATGCAGTATCGGTATCTCTTTCGGAAAAGTCGATAAAAGTAAAGCATTTTGCGTGTGATATTGATGTTTGAATTCCGGTCTGCATAAGCACATGTATTTAATCATGTTATTTGTGTGCGTATGTTTGTGTCTAGAATAAAATGCGCGAAAAAATTAAGGACTGTATAAAATGATTTTACCCATAATCACATTATAATTGGAGTTTTATCCACACTTATGAAGCATATAGTGTACGACTTTATCAACTAGTGGAATTATGAAATTACTTTATTCCACTAGTGGAATAATAAAAATACAATCTTAAATCAGTTACGTTTTATTTATTTTTTATTAATATTAACATTAACACTATTATTAATAGATTAATGCCCTTCTTTGTTTTATCATATTTCACATCATTTCCATTAATAACAAGCTTGTAGTTGTCATCGGTTGCAGAACGCTAGTGCTTGTCGAAGATTTTGATAAATCTGTAGAAACAATGGATGTCTTCCCTTGTAAGGAACGACTAGTACCAGGAGTACCTTGGATTTTCCTTGGGATATCAAGCTTATTGGACATAGAATCCTCGATATAACTTTCTGCTACAGCGGAACTTCTCCACCCACGATGTCGTTTAATTGTTGTAAGGTCAGCACCTTTATTAGCCAGTAAAGTTGTTGAACTCTGCCTCATGCAAAGGCCGCTGTTTGTACGTTTGCTAGATACAAAAATGAAGCAACTCTTGAAGAAACTTTCGACAAAGTACATTTTTGATTAATGTAGGTATCGTAAAAAGAATCTGTCGTTGGATAACTCCACAGTATTGATAAAAAAGCCTTCTTCCATAATTGTGTGTATCTGGTATAGAAACAAGCAGATATGCGTCCCTGTACTAAATCAATGATTTTCAAATTCGTCAATTCAGAGCAACGACAGGCACCAGACACCCCCATTATTAGTGCAACCTAAAATATTTCAAACTTTATTATCTGCAATGTCTAAAATATTAAGTACCTTAAATACCTTAATCATCAAATATATTCTTTATCGCAAGCCCTTGGCAAAAATCTTCCATTTGTGCTCTCTCCAATACCGCAGCTTTCTTCACTTTGTACCCTCTCGAGTCACTCTTCAGATAGGAAGTGATCTTACTATATTTTCCAATGTCTATGTTTTTATAGACCTTTACAGCGGCCTTTAGCATAGAATACTTCGACCACATAGATGAAATTGCATACTTCTTCACATTTAAGAAATACGATAGCAGAACTTCCTCCTTTATTGTCATTACTCCCCGTTTTTCTTTCCATTTATTAAATTCGGAAAATATTTTTTTTTGCATGTTCCCTGGACTTCGCAGGCAATAATTGGAGAGTTGCTTCTTCAGATTCCTGAAGGATTCTTTCAGGAACAAAATCGCTTTCTTGTATTTTCCACTAACCACAAATTTTTACAAATGAAATCGATGAAAAATCGAAACTAAGTAGCAACCATTCAACACCAAGAATCTTTTAATTAATTTCAAGAATTTTTGACGTTACCGCCGCTGTCAGATAGAAATGTCAAATAATTTTTTGATTAAATCTTGATTATAAAATGACCGTGATTGTGGATAAAACGTTGTGTAGCATTCACGTTTTACTCGCGTCTTATCCACTCAAGAAAATTAAACTCTGGAACTTCGTTATCGAGTTTAAACTTTCTTGCGTGAATTAAACGCTATCTAAAACACATACAATAAATAACTATTACCTACATAGAAAATTGAATTTTGTTAGACAAATAGAAACTTTAAATAGAAACTTTTGATATAAAAATATTTATACTACTCGTAGTAGGTACTTTCTAGCAATTATTTGGCTAGTTAGGTACCTCGCATTTTTGTTAATACAATCATCTTCTACAAGTGCCTTTTTACTTTCGCGGTTGTTCGCCATCGCCCATGTGATTTTAGAGTACCAATATCACTTCCACCATTGACTAATAACGTAGCAGCTGAGGTACGGCAGAAGCTATGTCCAGAACTTGGCAAGTGTAATTTAATATAAGTTACAAAAAACCTAGAGAAACATGTTTTATGGGACCTACAAGCCAAATATTTTCTATACTTTTTGTGTTTTATTGTTTTTGTTTCCCTTTGTTTTTTTTTGGACATGTGAGTGAGCGTTAAGAGATTTGGTTCATCAAAGCACAAAGCTCCGTCTGTCGTCTACGACGACGCACAACTGCCTAATGGCAGCTCAGCATAGTGAGTCGTCACAGCGTTCATTGTGTAGTATTTATTATCTAACTGCGTGGCGCATTACTTACTCATTCAAATTAATGTTTGACCTATCACTAAAAGCTACTAATTTAGGATATTTAATATCGATATTGTCTTTAATTTAGAATAGGATCGCAACATGATGTAGTTGCTCCATAATGTCCATAAAGGCTTCAAATCGAAAGCAGCTATATTTTTGTTATTTCCTTAGGCTTATGCATTTTGTTTAGTAGACACATCTTCCGAAAAAATATGTAAAACAAACCTATATTTGGTGAGGTGCCACCTAAATTATTTGGGAGTAAGGCCTTAATTAAATATAACTTGATAAAATTGTCATAATTGAAATAATGCCAAAATCGATCTTCGAAAAAATAGTGCGCAAATATGTAATACCTGAAAAAAAATTAATAAACAAATCTAAAAAACTATTTTTTTTAACTTCTGCATACTACAGACTACTTGCACCAGTCACAGACGTATGATGGGCACTTACTGGGCTGGGCACTTACGTTTAAAATGTTGTCTTTAGGGTGCAATTTTTCCTTTAGGGTCAGGTTACCTTTCGTTCTAAAAATTTGTCCTCCTTTTCGATTTTCTATTTCTATTAGTTTTTTAGCTAATAGAAATCGCTAGGGACGGCCTAACCGCGAGACTTGACCGATAAGATTTCGATCTTCGAAGTTAAGCAAGACGGGCGTTGCTGGCACTTGGATAGGTTACCTAGGCAGGCTTGGGGATGGGCTGTGGCAGTCCAACTGAGACCTGGGAACATATGCCGCGGGCGCGTAGTCCCAGATAAATGGTAATGAGGACAGAGTAATAAATCTCGGTAACTCGGCTATCATACATAAAAATTATAGAGATACTTTGCCACCATGTCACCCGTAATAATAGGATGGTTTGAAGAAAAGTACTCAAGTAAAAAGGAGGAATACACAAAAGACCTATGTGCTGTAGTGGAAGTGAAACCACTACACCCCGACCCATATACATACATACATAGTTCTTTCGCTTTGAAGCGGGAACCGGGCTAATGTCAAACGGAGATATATATGTGACGATTGCTTTGGATAGCCGCCAAAAATTTATAGATATGCAGTGCACCACCTGTCAGAAAAAGGGGTGCAAATATGGAATACTAGTATTTCATATTTCCAACAACGGGAGAATAAGGGTATCCCTTACAATACACATAACTATTAATATGGCTAATGTACGATAGTTAAATCGACCTTTTAGTTATATCTAGCCAATTAAAATATAGTCAAATCTTAATTGAGAAAATTTTGAAAGCAGGTATTGTATTTACATATTTCACAACGTATCATTTAGCAGGTTAAATTTAACATCACTAACATTTATTATAATTAATTGGCAAGAGGAGAGTTATTAGAGTGCAACGCATTGCTTACTGCGCTAGGCACTATATTAAAGAGTAAAATCATACACTGATCATTTTTAAATAACGGGGAGACACTTTGGAATTTACATAATTTAATATATTTCGCTAAATATGTAACAATAAATATGTAACAATATTACTTATAAAATTATAATTAATCGCGTCTACTTAAATTATGTAGGACGTAAATAATTAGTTATATCTAATGAATATTTTTAAAATAAAGATTAATTTCCTCCGAGATTATTTTCGAGAAGTAGGTAGCTCATTTCGGTAGAAAACTTGAAAATAACCGTAATACACTGAGCTAAGCATAAATGAGACACCTATTGATGTCGCCGTTCGATTATAATCCACTGGATTACATAAATGAATTTGATGGGGGTGTTATTAATCCTTTATACGACATTTTGTCATAGACAGATACTACCTACATTAGTAGTGTCAGAGTGGGGTGTTCCTCCTCCTGTACATTTTCAATATACTCACTTACCACGTATACATGCACTGTTTACCAACTGAAGATAACCATCAACTTTTGCTTTTGTGCGTTTTGTGTTGTAACGTTTCGCAAGTAAAAGTTGTCAACGTTCAATTTAGTTCGAATTACAAGCGAGATAAACGCTTACATGATTCTTAAAACCGATCTAAAAGCGCTAGCGCACATATTTAGCTAAGTTGAATGCAGTTTGTTGCACACCTCTGTTTGTTGCACATTTTGTCAAGTTGCAAATTGACAAAATTACGGCCCTTAATTACGGTTTTTTCGTTAATGGAAACTTAACTTGATTATGAAAAATTCTGAAATTGCATGCTGAAAGATACTGTTAACTACTACTGTAGTACCAATACGTGCCACACGTGCTCTAAACGATATCGTGTATATAAATCACACAACACTTCGGGTTGTGTGATTTATATACACCACAACAATTTCGTGTACATTATTCAATAAAATGCCGACAAAGACATTCATTAGATCAAGGCCGACTTAATGCAACTATGTTGTGTATGTATACACACTGACCTAGGCGACGTTATATAATGCGGTAACTAGGTCACCCATGTACATTCTGTAACATGCTGTAATCAATCCATGATCAGTTATCATCAGGTGTCCATCGGCATGTCTTGTTAACCATTACTCATGCGTTAATATCAAATAAATGTTGTAGATTGTTCCTGGTGAGTTTTCGTTAAAATGCAGTCCATCTAACTACTCTTGACCTGGTACACTACAATGCCTGCCGACCCCCCAGAGGTCAGCATTACACTACCTACCGATTGCAATAATTTTCATCGAGAGCGATACGCTGTGACAGGTTGGGGAGCGATCTGAAATTTTAATTTAACAGTGTTGCAAAAGGTCATCGTATTAAAATTTTTCAATCGGACACCGCGCATTTCTAATTCTAATGGCTATAATACTCCAATTTTAACGATTTCAGAAAAAAATTTGATCGAATTTTAATCGAATTTTAATTTTTTCGCATTTTTTAGTTTCGGCAATAAATATGCCAGCGAACTTTTTTTTGCATTTTCTGAAATGCTTAATTTTTACGTAAAATAATCAGCTGAACAACTTTTCTTCGAAACTTTTTTCTCTAAAATCCTTAATTTTTCCATTATTGAGAGAAAAGTGAAAATAGTGACGTTTTCAAAACTATTTTGCAATAAAAAACTGTGACGCGTATCACGCTCATTGTAACTTTCTTAATGGCTTACTATATACATCAAGATCTTTCATTTCAGCGCTATTTCAGCGGGTTCCGTCCAAAGTCCAAATCAAAACCTGACACCCCTACTATAGGTGTATAAATTAATAAAATATAAATACAAAAAATCTGCCTTTTCTTCAGGTTACTGGTTCAGTTACTTTTATGAAATCACCATTAACTACATTAACTTAACGCCTTTTCGGCTCGTGTATTTGAAAAGTGATTGTACAAAACATATTGCAGAAAAACTGGGCTAAATAAAGCTTTCTATTTTCATTCAACTTTGATATATCAGTAATATAAACGGATATATAGCCTGATCAAATGGTAGCTTTTCGGTAACATTAGTTCGGTAGAAGGTTTCTCAACGGACTTATGTTTCTTTCTGAATCCGAAATTTGCGGCCTGGCAGCAGTACCGCCTAAGGTCGAAAAACGCAAAAAAACTCAAAAACACGAAATGTTCAGATTTTCCGCTCTTATGCTGTAAACGACGCATCGTACGGAAAATATCACTGTATTCAAAGCTGAAGAGCAAAAGCTAAATTCGCCGTCGAACGACCTCTGTAACTTTCAAATTAGACCGATTTATAAGGTCGCCATCGTCAGTCGAAAAGAAGCAACACTGTCAGAGGTAATTTATGCGTTATTTTTACAACATACTAACTGGATGGAATTGCTTTCACTTCGAGTGCTGAAGGACCAGAGTGTGAACCATAATCGTCCATTGAACATCTTACGCTCGGACCACCTTCCACAGTCCCAGACAAACGAAGGAGAGTAAAATAAAATGGACATTGCTATTAGGTATTTTCTATACATCGCATCTTCATACCACAACTTACTCTTTTTTCCAGTTGAATATATGGTTTACCAATGATTTTTCCACCAATATATATATTGAAAAATTACTTCTTTTAATCTTGTATAAATATAAGCTCTTAAATATAATAAACGAGTAAATATATCTTCGTAAGTGGGTACTGATTACTTCTTATTACGGGTCGTGTTTGCTATTTTTGCTATGGCTTCTATTTTTACTTCTTATTACAATTATCTACAAAATACTTATAAATACTGTCATAATTACATAAAAAGGAGTGGGAAGGAATTTAGGGTTTTGAGAGGGTGGGGCATAGTATTTCAATTTAGGGTTGTGAAGAGGGGATTGAGAGGTGGGGGGGTTCATATTGACAGCGTAAAGTTGTTATTATTGAACCCGTTTATATTATTCAAAAAAAGCGTTTAGAAGGAAAAATAAGAAATGATCGGTATACCTATGCGTATATATTGATCCAAATTTAATATTTCGGTGCTCACTAAACGCAAAATTTGATGCTCTACAAATTTTATTCTACGAGTTTTTTCACGTAGAGTGGCTGTTTTCAAATCACACAAATATAAAAGTGAGTTTGAGGTTTTAACAAAAGTTGCTAAAAATTACCTTTTCAGACTGACGATGGCGACCTTATAAATCGGCCTAATTTAGAAGTTGGGGAGATAGGGAGAGAAGTTAGGTGATATTTTCCGTACGATGCGTCGTTTGCGACATAAGAGCGGAAAACTTAGAAAACTCGAAAAACGAAAATTTGGAGTTTTTTGCGTTTTTCGACCTTAAGCGTTACTGCTACGAGGCAGCAAACTCAAAATTCGTGTTCAGCACCCCAAAAACATATAATTCCGTTAAAAAACCTTCTACCGGACTCATATTACGAAACAGGCACTTTTGAAAACCATATGATCAGGCTAATAATATAGATACAACTACAACATGAAAAATCAATTAGTAGAACATCTTAAAACTGAAACTGCGACTATGGGTATTAAAAAATCATTTAATATATTACTGTGACAATATTGAATTTTAACCATTATATAGGTACTAAAATTATTTGACTGCTAAATAATTCAGCCAAGAAATCATTTATCTTACAAGGAAAATTGGTGACGTAAAGCCACATTTTAGCTGCTGCATAATAAATTACAGATTATACGTCATTAATTATTCTTATCAGTATAATTCAACTTAGCTTTACAGACAATTTATAATTAGAAGAGCGGAAGTGAATGAATCAAGAACAGATTTTCTGGACACTGGCCCAATTCATTAAAGGACGAAGTGACAAGCGTCAAGAGTCCACTACAGGAACGACATGTAGTCCAGTCAATAAACGAGGTGTAGCGTGCGTGAGCAGGGATCTAAGCGAATCCCTCAGAAACTTGTTCCGGGTGCTTTCCTGCAAAAGGTCTGTCCGGCAAAAAAACTATGGAACTAAGGATGTGTAACTATGGAACCTATATGTGGAAGATTTATTGTCCTAAACTTGCAACCCTCTCCGAAATTGCAGTAACGTGGCAACAAACAAAAAGTTGTTATTAATAAAAGTAGATTTAAGTTTTTCTACAAAAACTCCCTGGAACCAAATATCTAGGATTTATAGTTTTTGAATGGCAGGCCCGAGTAGAGAGGCACTTTTTCGCTCAAAGTTACGCAAACCCAGTTACGGTTGCTTTCGAACATTTCGAGCCTCTGGGGCTGAACCATTGATCTGATCTGAGTAATTGAGCTTTCAACGCTGGTTTGTTCGAAGTTCTAGCGCCAAAATTAAGTGAAGCATATTATGTCATATATAAATTACGGCAGTATATGTTGCATATACTGAAAAATTGTATTAAAATTTATCCTTTTGCCGCACGTGCTCTAACTTCTGTCCAAAGAAAAATATAAACAGCGAAAAAGTCAGCGCGACACCTTTTCGGCTCCCTATCAAACAGTATTAAGTAAAAAAACAAATCGTTTAGTACAGGAATAAGTATCGAACCACCAAAGGAATTTCCAATATTTTGCTTTGGACGAGTTCCGCACTTGCGGCCAAGGGGTAAATTTTAGTATAATTTTTCAGTATATGTGATTTTGCGGCCGTCATACCTTCATGTCATTTAAAAATATATATATCCTTACCAATGGCTTATAGTTTGTGAAGAAGAAGGTAGTATAACCATATTACTGTCATACCTGGAAAAGAAAGAACAATTAAGTATAAGTATAATAAACAAAATATAATATAAACAGTTAACATTGCAATAGGGAACATTCCCATTTTTTATCGCATAAAAATGTTCTACCACACTGAAAAATAAGACATGCAAAATATGACGCCTTAATTCCCAATAATAGATTTGGTAAAAATTATTAAAGTCTCGCGCGCGGGCGAATCGTTTCAAACAGGTTCAAAGTCGTGGCGCCACATCCTACAATTTACAAACGACGAGAAGACCGATTCGGTCGGGTACGAGAACTCCCAGCACGTGACCGCTTATTTTCATAGGTCATTCGGCCGCTTTCCGGCGCAACGTCTACCGAGTATTGTAGGCTATGACGTCATAGCTCGTTTGGGGTCGCGTCAATTTTATCGCTGTTTAGATCCTTCATACTGATCGCACGGAATTAGAAATATTGTTTTTTTGTGAAGTACACATTTTATTACAATGTTACGCTATGTTTTTTAGTATTATTTTTATACTTAAACTTTTAGTAATGTTCCCTATTATGTCTACGACAGCAACGAAGTGCATGCTATTTGAACAATAAACACCGGCATACTGCATACAACTTTTATTTTAATTTATCATCGGTTGCCAGTTAATTTCCTATGCAGTAAATGCAACATGAAATAAATTGAACTGTCATTAGTTTGTCTCTGTCAACATTTGTATACACTACTTATATTATATTTTAAAACTGAGCAATAGTTAGTAATAGAAAAATATAGTGCGCGATTCTGCGAAAAGTATAGGATGAATTAGCAATTTTGCATTTGTAAAATTATCTTACTGGTACATGTTCATTGCATAATATAGGTTCTACATTTTTACAAGATTTTCAACCCCCTGCCACTTCTTGTGTAACCGGAAGTTAATCAAAAGCTATTATTTTAAATAAAACACCCTATATATTTTTGGATTATACATCCTATCTCTTACTTGAGATATTAATTATCAAAATTGTGTATGAATATGAAAAGCTAAAATTTTAACATCATTTAAACAAAAATGGTAATAATTTTGGTTTTTTGAAGAAAGTCCAGCATATCTTTCACAGGGTAGCTAAAAAATATGTTCCTCTTGACAAGTTAGAAAATAACCATGTCACTTTTTTTAAATGAAACAGTGTGTCATGTTTAATGATTTATTAAGGATAAGTAAAAAATTAAATGAATCATTTCTCTATTTTCAATGCAACCAAATTCGTTCTGTTAAGCCGAACCGGTGTAATCGTCATTTTTCTATACCTACCAAATGTTTACCTGTAATATTTTCAATATACTTTATAGTAGAAAATTAAGGAGATATTTAATTTTTCTTTAATTTAAGTTACCGTAACGCCCTCTAGCCGTCATCTTAAAAACTCGAAAATTATTTCCAGATATTTCTCGGCTTTTGTTATACATTTCCCCAACGCATTAAAGACAAAAATACTACTTACATATATACTACTGCCTATATATACCACCAAAAATATTACTTACCTATTTTGCTGCCGTACATTATCCTATAGACTACTAAATTAGTCTCATGGAGATAAATATACACATTCGTCAATTCAGAATGATTTCTCATACATAGTGTTACTAGAGACATACATATATAGAGACATATTACAATTAGATAGAGATTAGTTACGTAGAGACTTATTACACTGTGCTAGTAAATTTCAAACAGTAATCCAGATAATTCCCTGAAATTTATTACGGATACTGACATAATATAAGCGCTACAGATATATCATGCGAGATATAACGGAACATAGCTTGGGGTAGGTATTTTCTATTATAGAATATTATATATGATATACCTAGGTACATAGTTTGTACTGTGTTAATATTAATTTGATTTTTTTTCTACGGTTTATTGACTGCAACCAGTGAGGCTATTAGCGCAGTGGATCCTTCTTTACTTTGACGGAGAGGGATGCATACATACATAATTATAATTTGTAACAATTACATTTTTTATTTATTTTATTTTTTTCATTTCATTTGGTATGACAAGAATACCGTAACAAAATGGTAAAGTCCAGTCCTCTTCTTAAACTCATGCTGTCACTTTCAAATGTGAGTAGTAGGATACAACTGATTCTTCTTTGAAGGAGGACAGATTTTTCAGTCAGTCAGTCAGTCAAAACTTTTAATAATATACAGTATTATCAAAATCAAAAACGGATTTACGTCCTTAACTGCAAAACATGTGACCAAAAACCATCGTTGCCAAGCCTGTTAAAGTAAGTGTTAAAGAAATTTCATTTGTATTTTGATGTCATGAGGTTAACAAATTCTCGAAAAAATAAATAAGATATTATTAATTTATGAAACATTTTCTTAAGAGTTGGTTATGGTTATGTCATACCCACTGGTGGTTAAAACCTTTAAATAAAAACATTATTTTGTAGGTTACTCTATTACTTAATTTTGTTTCAGCTACTCCAGTTACATACATTTATTATATTTTTCAAAGAAACAAAAGTTCAGTTCGAGGTTAGTATTGATGTATTATAAAAGTAAGTGTAATAATATATAATACCAAGTCGGTATAGCTTATATTAATGTTAATTTAGCCAGTAACAAACTTTAATAATATTTAGTTAACAAAATTTATGTACGTTAAAGATTAAAAAAAGGTTTTGGTACACGATGCATTTGGTAATGGAGCATCATCCATAACGATTAATGAAAGCTGGCTAAAATTTTTGGATAGTTCATTTTTAAATAAAACCATTGTAGACAATTATGCTGTTCAATTCACCATGGCAATCTCTTAGCTGTGTTATCGATGAAAATATGGCTTATGCACCATCAACAAATCCATTTGCATTGCCAGCATGCAGTATATCTACAAAATAGTAGTCAATTCAAACTATTATATTTATTTTTATATGGCTTTTATGACTCACCCTTTTATCACCATCTTCGTTTTCCTGACACTTTTTATATTTTCAAGAAATTTAAGTTTCATCACAACAGAGAAATGAATTTTACAAATCCTTTCAAGAAGGCATGCCTAATACGGTATGGTTAACAAACACACAGCTTCTGGTTGCTGGAACTGAACTTTAGTTCGAGCAACCAGAAGCAGACACAAACCGTTATGGAGAAGAACCTGAAGATGGCAGCTGTGAATCTGCCGAAACGTCGTTTTAGAAGAATAGAAACCACGTGGGAGAAGACCCGGAAATCATCAAGTACATTCTACACCCGCAATTATGTGGTGACCTCTGCCGGCACTATGGTGAAGCTGGATCTGAATAAGACGCTGCGGGAATCTGCTAGCATCACTCTTCTGAAATCTGAAAACTGCTCCTCGTAGCACTTTTTAAACTTCTTCGTTGATTTTACTCAAGACTTTTTCAGATATTTAAATATGATCTTAGATACGGTACTTAGTTTGAAGAGTTACTTACTTTTCCGTAAATTGGTAGAACCAATGTTTAGACTAAACAAATTCTAGACTAAAAAAAATACACAAGTAAAACATAGCCACTTCCTGAAAATCCATCCTATGTCCAAGCTCTGATAACTTATAACTGTGTTAAACTATTGTATTTGTATCAACGGTTTGTTTGACAGCACACAAAAATGAATTTAAATTGTTAACAAAAATATCAGCAGAGTGCACTTCGTTATATAATTACACGTAGAAAATAATGAAGAATATTTATGTTGATTCGTACAAGGGATATAGCATCTAAAGTTAGGAAAATTTTTAGAGCCAATTCTAGGAACATGTATCTGAAGCTCATTTAAGACAGTATTGCCAACTTGATCATTCACGATTTAAAAAAATTGTGTTATGTAGGATATATAGATACCTTATGCCTACTGAGTAAAGGCTTCAAGTTAAATTCTTTAACCAACTCAGTATAATTATAATTTAAATCTGGATATCTTTTATATTATTTAATAAGACATATATTTACAAAATTTTCGTTGAATTCTCTCAATTCTCTGAATATGAACATTATAATATGATAAGGACTACTACAATATTTCAAACAGCTTCTTACAAATGCATTTTTTTTGCAAGTTTTAAGACATTGATATTAGTAAAATATTTCGTGGTCCTTATAATAAAACTAAGCATTTTTAGAGATTTCCTAGGTCCTTTACCCGGTAAGATCTCGTTACCTTGAGAGCTCAACAATAACCCCGAAGAAAATTTGATTATTGACGAAGGAACGGAAATTAATGTTTCGGCTCGAAATAGAAGTTGATAAGACTGTTTCTTTAAGGCAAATTGGGTTTGAATTGGAATTCAAACAGAAGCTGAAGAAGTAAGCCGAATTTTGCACAAATACAACTATACATATTTTAAATATCAATTGCACCAGCACTCCTACGAAAATGATTACGAACGTATATAGGATGGAATATTGTAATTGGATTAACAGAATAACGTGCAGTCAAACAAAGGCTTTTTGGGAAGGATTTTATTTGCGGTCTAGGTCTAGCTTTACGAAGTTACAATTATTTACCAGACAAAATACAAAATATTGGTCACTTGAAAATGTTTGGCTTGGAATGATCAGTTGTAGAATCAAAAACCATTCGAGGAACTTTATTTGCTCATAAATCACGTAAATTTGTATTTTTTGACGGGATTTCGATTTCTGATTTCTAAACATTACACGGGTCACTTAGAATAAATCGAAACCGGCGAAGCCGTGGCGCATATTATGTGTAAAGGATATCCCAAATTTCAATAAATTATCTTCAAAACTAAAGGAGAAAGGGGAGTGTAGCCATGATCCTGTTATAGGCCGAGAGCTAGCGAACTTAGCCGTGCTGATTCCCTTGTAGACGAAAGAATTACGGAATGTAGTAATAACATTGTATAATATGAGATCGCATGCCTGACAGCTCCGATCGGTTGCGTTTGTTTATAAAAAAAAATCAGTGGTATTTTCGAGGCGAATTAATGATTCGCCTCGTAGCAGATCAAACTTTTCATACATATGCTAGACACTACTAAATATACGAAAAAAAATTCGTGACATAGTTTAGAGCATTACAAACTCATTTCCGAGTGCCTGCCTTGTCGATCATGTTGCACTAAGTAGTGGCTGACAGACTCTGGAAGGTCGCGCACTAGGCTTCATGCGGAATTTCTAAGGCCGTCTTATAGACTAAGAGATCGCGTGAAAAAACCGCGTGATAAGATACCAAAGATTTGACTGTACAAATAAATAGTGTATAGTTTGTTAAATGCGTAGCAGCTCGTCTGTCATTTGCAAGTGGTCACCCAAATTAGCAATAATTAAATTAATTTTGGAAAAAGTAGTATACAATCTCGTTATTTATACCCGACTAAATTCGTGATTAAAATGTGCGGAAATATCATTGTTCCAAGTAACTAACTAGGCAGACGTGCTAGATGGTAGCACTTTTGAAGCAGACGCCATTGAAAATGCCAAAAAATCACGTGCCAAAACCGCGTGATCTCATACCAGTATAAATATTATTATTAACATATAGATACATTTTCTACTTAAAATAATATATGACGTAAACTTTTGTAATGATTTATTGCTTATATAGTAGATAGAAAATAAAACGGAAACGTATTTTCTATTCTTGAAGTACTTTAAAAATTGATGAAGATATAGGTTTTAAAATAATATTTTTTCAAAGAAACATACCCATTTTACTTTTTATGCACTGAAGTACGCGATAAGGGTTAATTTTTTTTCGATGACGGCGAGCTCGCGATTTTCAAGGAGCTAGCAGGGCACTTAGTGCAACATGATCGACAAGGCAGGCACTCGGAAATTAGTTTATAATGCTTTAAACTGTAATGATTTTTTTTCGTGCACATTGCTATGAGACAAATTACGCACTTTTGAAAACCGCTTTCTCAACTGGCAGGCGGGATTTCGGAACCGAACTCAACTGGCAGGCACTTGAATTCGTATTTAGTAGTGTGTCTAGCATCTTTATGAAACATTTTATCCACATTGCGATGAGCCCATTAATGAGTTTTGAAAATATCACATTTTTTTTTGTAAATAAACGCAACCGATCCGAGCTGGCGGGGATGCGATTTCATATTATACAATGTTATTACTACATTCCGTAATATTTTCGTCCACAATGGAATCAGCACGGCTTGAGGTGTCGTTAGCTCTTGGACTATTACACCCGGCATACATTAAAAGAATTGAACAAATTCAATCCCAGAAAAATATATTAATAACATTAATAAATAGATAGGTACCACAGACACCGGCATCATTTCTTTTATGACAGTAATTTTTTGATATCTACTTTGTTTATAAAATTGTTAATAATGTCGATTCTACTGATTGTACAGCATTTAGTAATATAAATTAAATTAGAATATAAATAATATAAATCATATTATAAACTGACGTACCTATGTTTTACACTCCAAATTGCTCAACTAATATTACGGCAATTCTCCTCTAATAAGATGCAGGCGCTCATCTAATACTCATCTAATATTACATCTAATATTCATGACCATATTGATTTTTTAAATTTAAGTTCCTTATCCTTCATAAGAGATTGAAGAAAATATTTATTAGACAATTTATACGGTTTTATTTTGGTTTAGTTGCTTAGGCATATGTTTGCACCTTTGATTTAATTATTTATAAATCAGTTATTACTTACCAGATAGTTTAAGTAGTTTATAAGTATTATATTTTCAAATTTACTCTTATTTTTGTGTGCTCACTACCTCGTTTGATAAATATTCC
The DNA here is from genome assembly GCA_964058915.1 of Tetropium fuscum. Classification (NCBI taxonomy): domain Eukaryota; kingdom Metazoa; phylum Arthropoda; class Insecta; order Coleoptera; family Cerambycidae; genus Tetropium; species Tetropium fuscum. The sequence goes on along the minus strand of CAXKVY010002855.1, from coordinate 106,658 downwards.
AAATTAACCTGCGTCACCCGGTAATTGGACATTAAGGTTTGTCTGTTGGGTGGCCTGCTACGTATAAATAAATAAATAAATACATTTAAAAGCCGACACGGACAGAAAAGAACCATAATGTCATATCAGTGATTGCATCAGACACATAATGTGGAAGTTCAAAGAGTCCTAGACCTAGAAAGGATAGTAGCTCTGTAAGAGGTACGATTACAAAGCTACTACATCTTATACCGTGACTTGGAGAACGGCTTTTCTGCAATATAAAATAATGAATGACATTTTGTACCATTATTTGTAATTAGTGATATACAACATAGCCTGAAATGATGCTAATTGCAGCTGCACTTTGGCAGCACAATTAGTTCCGGTTTGAAGCCATTTGAATCACGTAGAGCTATGGAAATTGAAAATTACTAATATGAAACATACGAACTTTTTGCAATGATTCATTTTTCAGTAAAGTTAACTCTGGATTTACACCGACTGAAACCTTCTGTTTGGAGTGAACGATCTGAATTATATTCGACTGAAATTAATATACTCTCTATCTATTTTAATTGAATAGATGGTATTAATGATGGAATTATTATACACACAGATTTCAAGTTAAATACTGTAGTTCAAATGTCACCGTAATGATGTATTTTAATAAGTATCATGCTTTTGTATTATAAGCCTTTTCAGTTCTATATTTTACCAATTACCCGTAATAACTGCTATAGGAATATTAAATTCCCTCAAATTTTATGTCATTTGATTGCATGAAAATTAACTGATTTGTATAAAGAATGTATAAAGAAATAATATATTTTATCGGGCGAAGCACATCGGTATGATACCAATGCTTCTAGTTAGTTAAGTTTGCCCATAGGAAAAGCAATCACGGGTTTAATAATGATTTAATTTAAATAATAATTAAACAATCTTACAGCGATATTTCGATAATATTGCAGGTCATGATAATAGAGTCTAATTTATTATCGCATTTGGGTTATGGTTCTTATCAGCAGTAATTCCCAATTAATTAAGATTACTACGAACCATTAATTAATAAACATAACTTTGCTGCGTGAGATGTACTTGATATATCAAAAATATCAATACACTTTGGTCAGTACGAAAAATTTAAATAAATGATAAAGTACCTCAATTTTAGCCATACTTTAAGCCTGTCAATTTGTTGAATTTACGACGGAATTATTTATAGAACGAAATGGAAATATTTCACTCACTACTCAGGGCATCTAGGATCACTTATGTTCTGATTAATATTTATTAATAATTATCCACCATGTCTGCTTAAGTAAAATACAATTAGTCGAGTCAATGCAGCGTACAAAATCCTTAAAACTTCTTAGTCGTCAGGGACAGGTCCGATTTTTATTGTTTTTTTTAAATGTTTGTTGTTATATATTATTTGAAATCAGAAACATTTCAATGTGCAGACTTAAATATTTATATTGCTTAAGCAATGTACAAAAAGTGGTCTACATTGCTCACATGTATGCATTAATTTCAGTGGAACGGATTGCGATAACGCGCTACAACCGGACGAGGATGGAGTCACCAACTGGTTGCATAAATCGCTCTTACTACTTTGGCCAACTAAAAGTCCAGACCGGTATCCAATGGAAATAATTGTGGGAAACATTGTGCATTGCTGGTGATATACAAGAAAGTTTAGGTGTGAAAATTGAAATATTATGGGACACTATTGAAAATTCGTAGTAAGAACTTTCAAATAACTACAAATTTAGATCATTCATGTTATCAATGAAAAGACGATCATATGTTATTACATAAGATGGCCATGCAACAAATATCGATAAATCTTTTCTGAGGCTACCGAACCTGCCATTTTCGGTTTTGAGCTGTACGAACAATTACTTGGAAAATTGGTTGTCTGACAAGCTTGCAGTGTGAAATATAAGTCATTATTTGTTTTCTTTGTGAAGTAAGACCTTTTTTTTTAAATCAGTTTCGTAATATGCCTTTCATTATATGATTAATTTGTAACACAAATTTCATATAGGTTACTGCACTGTATAAACACCAATGCAAATTACTCAAGAATAGGCAAATCTGTTCAGTCGTTTAGTTTTCGGTTTCCGTCATGGTGCATATTTACAAATAAATCTTACAAAGTCAGTATATTGCAGATAAGTCAGATTTCTATAATAACAATTTTTTTTATATAATAATTTAAAATAGTTTATTTAAGTTGTTTTCTCAAATTTTGATATTTAAAGTGACACTTTTCAAAACCCTTTGACGCTTACGAAACTTACTTTTCACAACCAGTTACTAAAAGTAAAATTTTACTGGTAAAGTTCATTTCATAGTAGGTTATTTAGACCTAACAAGCTATGAAAATGACAGGCTGTCACACCGTTACAACATACTGGATTGTTTTTAAACGTATAAAATAGAGAATTTTCTTCTCACAAAATATAAAACTGGTTAAAATTAGAACAGATCGTGTATGAAACACGTTGGGAACACTATTTTGTGTAACTCGCATCCTTTTGCGGAACTCGCTGGCGCTCGTTCCGCAGAAATCTGCTCGTTAGACAAAATAATACTATTCCAAACTGTTTACATAAATAGCCATTGTTTGATCTCTGAATGGTATTACAAAAATGTGCATTTAAAAACTGTACTTATGTTGTATTGAAATAGGTCAGTGGTCAATGGAAAACTATTTTTAAGATTGATAGCTGTTTTTGTGATGTAAATATTTTATTCTAGTTATTTTGCATTAATGGTTATCGATTAATCATATCTGAGTGATCTGCTATAAATTTCACAATTAATACGAGACATGGAACGTATATATTTTCCAAATCTCTTACGGACTTTCAGCGACGCAAAACAAGACATAAATATTTCTGGAAGATTATTTCTATTTATGGGGAAGGAATATAATTCCATAACTTTTCCAGGTAAACCTGAAACAATTACAAACGCCTAATTTTATGTTTATTAATAAAACCTTTTCCCCCAATGGATCTAATTTTATAACACTGGAGACAGGTAAAACCATAATATATTTCAAATAATACATTTTATACTACTGTTCTAATAGACGAATCACTATAATAATTACCGTAAAACCGTGCAACTTCGTCATTACGTAACTTCGGCAACCAAACATTTATTTTGTTTAAATTTTTTGTAGGTTATGTCCAGTCCAAGCTTGGTGTGGAGACAGACTGTTAATGCACGCGCTGGCTTCAAACAATGTGGAATGGTTCCCTACGATCCATGCCAAGTCCTTCCAAGTGAAAAGGATAGTGACGCAACCAGAGTTGCGTGAGCTCTTGACTCGAGCCTCATAGATTTGTTGATGGAACAAAGGGGTCAGACATAAGCGAGAACGCCAAAAAAGCGTGGGCAAAAAATAAACTCTGGATGTGCAATTCCCGTCGAAGAACAGCCTGAGCAGCCAATTCCTGAACAGCAACAAGATGAGTAAGCCTCAGGAAAAGCAAAAAGGACTTGCAGTAAACAACCTGAAAGAAAGAATAGGAAGAAAAATACAGATATTGATGATCAACTTAGCACAAAATTCTGGAAGAAGTACAAACACAGAAGAGGATCCAAAAACCAATGAAAATATTTGCGATATTTACAAATGTGATTACCGTTTCTACGTCGGCCCTGACTGCATTCAGTGCATACAGCGCAAAAAGTGGATATGCTGCACATGCGTATATGCTTAAATTTTTAAATTGACCAACAACATTACTTAATTAAAAAAAATATGCCTACTTGTGTAAGCTAATTAAATATTTTAACGCAGGATATATTAAAAATTGACATCTAATCCTATTACGATCGGACAGGGGAACGCTCGAATTAAATTAGGTCAGATATAACATATCTGAAATTGATTTAAAAATTAGTGTGGTTTTATCGGTCACCTTGTCAAATAATTAGATTTGTTCTCAGAATGATAGATCTGTCAATAAACTTATTAACACTAAACTATTACAAAATTATTACTATTAATAAGTTTAGTTCGAGTGAGTGCGGCTTGATGTAGTTCTTGTGAAACACACTGATAAGGTAATAATCTACAAATATTCTTGGGAAACTAACTGATCCTCCTGGACAGACTTTATTCCATGTATACATATATTTAATAATACGTAAATAAGGCAAAAAAGAGAAAATAAATATATCAAAAAGTGTGATGAGGTTATGAAGCATTTTATTTGGTGACATCGCTAATTTTAAACATAGTTATTAATACGACCATAAAATAGATTAATTGGAGTACGATAAGTTACGATGATTATTCGTTTATTTTGGATACAACATGTTATAAATTTGGATAAGTACATATATATTACTTGGAGACAGTTATGTTAATCTGATTTAAAAAATCATTTCTGGGATTTGTATTTAATAAATAGAGGTTAATTAGAGGTTAGTTAGATTAATAAATAGAACCAAATTAAAATGTATATCATAAATGCAGCCATGTTTATAATTTTGTTGATTTGTTATAATTGCAAGCTAAAGGCACATATTGATTTATTAGCATTTTAATTCCACATAGGTAAAATGCACATAAAGGTATATTTAATATATATATATATATATATATATATATATATATATATATATATATATATATATATATATATATATATATATATATATATATATATATATATATATATATATATATATATATATATATATATATATATATATATTTAACATTAGCAACTCCGCCACAATATAGAAAAAGAAAACCTCCTTCACTTCAGTCTTATACGATTTTCACATTACTTTTATTTTTTCCATTACAATTGTTAAGCTATTACAATGGAATCTCTACATGGTGGTGAGTCTAAAACTACTTTCAACACTGAAGTGTTTTTTGTTATGAATTGACATGGATTTTCATCAATACAAGGCCAGTTCTATCAATTATTTGAAAACGTTCATATAATCAATTTTTAATGGTATTGTTTTAATAAAATTATTTAAAAAATTTCGTATTTTAGAATTTACACTTGGAATAAATTGTGAAACATCTTTAAAAATAATTCATCTGAATTTATTCCCCCGCTAAGGCCGCTTGTTGCAAATGTAATTAACGGCCGTAATTAACGCAAACTTTTCATTTCTTAATTAACAATTATAGAACCTACCTGCACAAGTTTTGTTCCGAAGTTTTTTTATTTTAGAATTTAGAAAAAATAAACGGAAAGATCTCTGGAATGAAACTTAAGTTAACTCCCTTGCTCCGGCAACTCAAGCAATATGAACCGACCTATATAATTGTACACTCGATTAATACATAATATAAATTAAATATACAATATAAATATATAGAAAATACATTTTAAATATTAACATGTTATATCAATAAATCTAACAAATCTAATATGTTGTACCATGAGTAAAATTTCCCTCTCAGTAATGTGAGGTTTGAAAGAGAAAAACTATTAATTAAGTATACAGCTGTGAGCACCTAATGGATATCCCATAGACATAGTTGGAAAACTAATTAGGAAGCGTAAATTTAAGTACACTTCGTAATTCTACGAACTTTCAAAAGGACATAGAGAATCCAAAATATGTATTCATCCCATACGCACCCCGCTTTATACTAGTGGTCTTCAAAAACGTGGATATGACAGTCGTTCCTTTATCGGGTAATAAATCACAACAACTCTTTGGCAATATAACGGATAAAATTGATACAATTGACGGGGATTTACTAAATTAGTTGTTAATTATTGTAATCAAAAATATGTTGGGCAAACGAGACGATCAATTAATACCAGATTTAATGAGCAGCTAAACTAAAATATGCATGAACAGTCTAGTGTTGCTCAACACGCTTTTGAGAACAATTATAAAATAGATATTGGCAACTTTAGATTAGTTAGAAGTGTAACCAATAGTAGTCAGTTAAAAACAGTTGAGACCATAGAAATAAAAAAAATGTAAAAATAGTATGAATAGTGACGAAGGACATATCCCGTATGGTCAGCTCTACGGGTTGCTCGATACGCAGTTATTGAATCATGACAATTTTCGTCGCAGTTCACTGAGCCATGAAAATAATATATAGGTATACATACTATGTAATATAGGTATACTTACATAGGGTAGCTTTCTTTAGATTTAGATTTTAATTTAATCGTCTCCGGATGATGCCAACTTTGTTGGCAAAACGCGCGTCGAGCGAAGCATAAGTGTTTTGGTGTTAGCGGAAACTCAGTCGTGGTCGTCGTCAGTACTATCCTCACATCAAATGTTCCAGCCATCTCCAGGAGGAATACTACTATTAGTTTTTTTTCCAATATGTATCTACAAAAATATATTCGTAAATCCTAACCTCATCCTAAGTAACGTCAATAACATGATCGTTACCCCAACCTAATCCTAATTCGTAACCTATTTGAGATTTACAAGTTCTGGCTGCGCATACTTCGTCTTTTACATTAGATACTTACCCGAAGAGTATCCTATAGTGTTTCACATTTTATAATTTTTTGCTAGTTTTTCTAAGATTATAATACTACGTGCATCAGAATTAATATTTTCCTTTATAATTTACGTTATGATAAAATGGACGCTTATTTTAGCCAATGCATTTAAAAAAACACAACTTGCTGCTTTTTATATAAAAGTCCAGATGAACCATAAATACTGAATAGCTGACGTTTTATTGTAAGCTTCGATAAACGAGTTATCAGATATTCCGAGGTTGCCGGAGATGGTGCTCGAGGCATTACCTACAAAGCTAGAAACCCTGACAGAATACAATGTACGAAAGCTGGTGCGGTTTTAAGCCGTATCCGCTGGAATCCTTTTTCTTATCTTTATTTACAAACAACACAAAGGGCGCTATTGTGTTTCCTAACATATCTAGCTCTTGGCAAGGTTAATTATTTAAGATTTAGAGTCTTAAATCTTATTTCTCAGAACAATCGTTTCCCTCTTCTCTGTTATTTAATCTGTGTAAATCGGATAAACCGAAATAAAAGCTTTTATTTTGAATTTGAATATTATGGAACATGGAAGGAGGAATGTAAAAAATCGCTTTAACCTATTTTCGGAATAACGATTGGCTGAAGTAGATTTCCAGAGTAATTATCTACGTGTATGAACATTTTTCAACGATTGTAACAGGAAACAACGAAAGGATCTCACTCAAACTTTATGGAAAAATTATCTATGTGGAAAATAAAAGTCATTGGCGTTAGGTAGTGTCACATTTTTGCGTTTTCACTAGACCTTTTTAAACGATAAAATGGGCTACGATGCTCATTTTATGGTGTAGCTACGATAAAATGGGCTAACATCTACCAAAACATCTACAATAGCGCACATTCCCATTTTGTGTTCCATAAAAATGTTATACTATATTGAAAAATAAGATATGCAAAACATGACGCCTTAATTCCCAATAATAAATTTGTTATAAATTATTAGTCCCGCGCGCGAGCAAACCGTTTCGGTTAGCTACGGGAGATCCCATCACTCGAACGCTTTTCGTTTCATAGTTCATCCGGCCGCTTTCCGGCACAACGCCTACCGAATATTGCAGGCTGTGACGTCACGGCTCGTTTCGGGCCACCTCAATTTTATCGCTGCTTAGATCCTTCATACTGATCGAATAACAAATCTTGTTTTTTTGTGTGGTACACACTTTATTACAACGTTACGCTGTTTTTAGTATTGTTTTTATATTTAAAATTTTAGTCATGTTCCCTATTGGGAACACGACTAAAATTTGGAGCACAATTGGAGAAAGGCATCAAGACGAAAGAGGACAATTCGGAAAGAGCAGTTTTCTACGATCCATCTTCCTCATATATATTTTCTTTAGTTATATTTTCTCAAGAGATCTCGAGGAGTCCAAACAGATGGAAGGTAGGTCTACGCGGAATAGAGGAAGCAAGCGAAAGACAAGACCCGGAGAACCTCCCTATAAATTCAATTACTTCGGGCGCGGATAATTTCACATATCCGTTGTCAAGAGTATGACAAACAGTAATCAGGAGAATTTTTATTCGTAACCAGGTCCTTCCAAAGTGAAACCATCTGTTGCTATACAATCTGAGTCTGAAGTATCTTGTGCAATATGTAGGTGCCTCTATTCTAAATACAGAGGCCCAGATTGTATTGGATTTGCGGTGTCATTTCTACAAGATGAATTTGCGGCATTTGCAACAAAGCATCAAATAATACTATGAAATAATACTATGTTTACCCTCTTAACAATATCTCAGGGTTAAAAAACTGTCACAAAATGTCATTTTATTAAGGCAAGTTATCTGACAAATTTCATTCCTCTAAATTATTCCTTAGTGGAGAAAATAAATAAAAATACCTTTTTTACTCCAACTTTAAAGGGCTTAGAGGGGAGGAGGTTCTGAAAAAAAAACTTGCTCATCTTTGCTCAAAATTCATTTTGCGGAACGGGTGCAAAAATATAGTGTCTAATAAAGTTTGCGTATAATGTAAACGGTTAGTGTCCCAAAACAATTAAGATAAATATCACACCGGACTTGGAGGGTGTAATTATTTTACCGGCCTATCTGTAATCCGAGCAATTGATAGCTGCTCCAGAATAGTATAATATCGGTGGTGTGTCGACCCTATCGGATAGAAGATAGAGCGAAAGGAACGAAAATGGGCACTGCCTACAACATCTCCAGAATTTATTCCTAGTCTGCCCTTGTCTGGGATGGTGCCCTTGATACAATATATATATATATATATATATATATATATATATATATATATATATATATATATATATATATATATATATATATATATATATATATATATATATATATATATATATATATATATATATATATATATATATACATCACATCCTACATATATATATGTAGGATTAACACATGCATAAGAAGATAGTCTATCAAGTTTGTAGATACTTACATTTTATAACTTTTTCGTAAGATTGTCATGTGAAATGATTTATTTTCAATAATATCTAAGTTTTAGAGAAAATATTAGTGAACATATTTAAGGATTAAGAAACTTTACCTCAGAAGAGGTTCTAAATTAGGCTGAATTATCATTATCATATGAAGTTAAATCTTCGATAACTTTAAGATCTCTTAAATGGAAAGAGGAAGATTGGTTTTCTTTATATATGCCATTGAGTTGAGTTATTATGACAAATATTATTAATAGTGCATTCATGAATTTTTATAAAAACATGGGATTTTGAGGTTTACTCAAGCACGGCAGATTAACATATGGGGATTAACCTTGCACCCTTTTGAGTACCTCCACCATATCTAAGCCTTCTATATGGGGCCGCTTGTGTAAGGCAGCCGATCAGATCAATCGAGAGTTGCAAATTTTCAAGCGCGTCAGAATAAGGTATGGTGGGTTAATTACATGCTGAAAAGTGTGCATTTCAATAATCTGACAATTTGATCGTAACGTAAGGGAGTAGGAGTGTCACAAACTTGCAAAAAAATCCTCACCTTGACATTCTCGAGCGCGGTTGAATTTTTTTATTGTAAGGATATAATTCAAGAATAACGGGAAAAATATAATCTGCCGATTTCCGCAAGCCGAACTAACAAAAATGGTCAATAAAGTAGCGCGTGCAGCTGGAGTGATGAATGTATTCCCTTTTCTTTTTGAAGCGTGTACTATCTCTTTCCCTCTTCTCGATCACACTCTCGCACTGTCCCCACGGTCATTTCCTACCGCTAATCGTTTGCGAGGCGGATTATATAAAAAAATGTTTAAAAAGTATTATTTTATTGATTTTTATGGAAAACATTATTTTATTAACCTCGGTCATAATTTTTTTAAACTTATTTTTTTACCTTCTGTAATTTTATCAAAGAAATAGCCGAAAGTATGTATATAATATATGTGTTTATATGTATTATAATTAAAAGAATATATTTCTTATAATAATTCTAATATAATAATAATATAATCTTAATATAATCTCTTTGTTTACAAATTTCAACAAAACTGGATATCTTTTTTTATTTGCATGCTATTTTTCATGCATTTTATTTGACATTGAATGATTAAAAAAATCAAAAAAAAATTCAAACCGTCTTGATGATGACGGATCGTCTGTATGAAAATCTGACGCGCTCGAGTAAATTTATTTCTTTCCCATTTTTAACCCTACCGTACGCCCGCCCCCACCAAGGCAAAAGGATGCCTTTTGCCTGTGGGAGGAGCATCTACACACTTTCAAAAATGTAAAATAAAACAGTTACATGGAAATATTAGAGTGCGTCAGATATCATCTAACATTTTTTTCTTTTTACCATCTAATCTTCATAGTCCAATAGGTTCCCACGACGCTCGAGTAAATCACCTAGTAAATCACCATTTAGCATCGTATGCTCCCCTACTATTAATATATAAACCCTGCGATAACCTATTATACCTTAAATTAATGACATGGGACATTAAGTCCTATAGAAACAATATTCGAAACTGATTAGAAATGATTGTCATTACCTTTTTAAATCAAAGCTAATCCCAATGCAGTTGACACTACCCACTCACTAGACTACTGGAATTATGTCCTCCAGCGGCGCTCTGCTGAAGCTGGACTGGAATGCTGGACTGGGAATGGAAGTTCTACCTTATTTAGCCTTAAGTTATAACTTGGATTTGCTAGAAAACCATCTAGTTTCATCCAATCGCGTTTTGACACACTTTTGTAACACTTACGTCTTACAATTTTACAATTTGCATAACCATTTGTAAACACTTATAATCCTATTGAACATACATTCGATGCAAGTGAACTAGTTCTTTTTTTTGAAACTTAAAAGTCTTTGGGTAATATATACACATGGGAGCACACGTAATACGTGGTGGCCACGTTGTACTACATTTCATAACTCATCTGGCTTCGTCTTTCGTAACCAAGGAAGCTCTTACATAAAACAACTGTACTTGCTTGGGTACATGTATTTACGGTATCTTTATAAATTCTGAGAACCAATCAGCTTCTTTCATTATTTTCACTTTTCATGTTTCATTTTGCATTACTATTTTCAGTACATCTCATATCAAATCTATTTACTTTTAGTAGTTATGTAGTGCTTATTCCATATTTTGACATTTAATACTATATTAGTCGTCCGCGTGCCTTCGACGTTTGTATTCTGTTCCGAGATTTCAATTGTAATCCCCCGCTTTCTACATATGCTTTGATATATATATATATATATATATATATATATATATATATATATATATATATATATATATATATATATATATATATATATATATATGTATATATATATATATATATATATATATATATATATATATATATATATATATATATATATATATATATATATATATATATATATATATATATATATATATATATATATATCTTGATTTAGATAGTTTAATATTAGATAATTCATAATATGATATGTCTAATTTATTATTACTCTTAACTGATTTTTCTGGCGATTATTTATTACGTTATTAATAAAATACTGCTGCAAACCTTTGTGTGTCCGAACCTCGAATATCATAGTGTCTGTTTTCAGCTTTCGTATGAGATTCCAAGCCATTCGGGAATACACAACGTCATGTATACTCGCCGCATTTTGACTGAAACAGCTGGCATTACGAAGGGACATCAACTGGACCTTTACCGCGTCATTAAGTACATTATTTTGTCAATTTTGTAAGAGGAATCCCTAGTCGCTGTTGGGATTAAGAAATATTAATGAGTTGGATCCAGTTGGATAACTTGATAGATAATTTATTAGATATATTTATAGAATGGACGAAAACAGCTTAAGTAGAGAAAAAATCGCCATAATAGTGGGAGGAAGGGACGACAGAAGACGCTAAAGTTGCAAAAAAAAATTGCCACATTTACATTTCTAGCGAATAAGTTAATAATGTGAGATACGAATTGTTTCATCGAAATTACCCAAAAAAAAACATTTGAAAAATTTCGATGCCTTTTGCTTGTCACCTTGCTACGTCGAATTAAAACAGATACGCTTTATATTGCACATATATAGACGAATGCTACTTTATTTTATCCATACGAACTGAAAGCAGAAAATTCATGATGGGTATTAAATGGATCTGATTATGCATTTAAATGGTTTGAAGGACGACAATTACCACAATGTGTCAATGCCGTTGTCCTTGATAGTGATAATTAGGATTGTAATTTTTAATAAGACTTGATGATTTATTAACTCTATTTATATGATGGTGTTGATGATATATAATTTCGACAGCACCTAGTCACACATATTTTACGTCTTAGTAGCTAAATACTATCAATACATAGCAATATATATTAGGGAAAAATCCACATTTTCTGAAAAACACATTGTTTCGTATATTTGCGCCCTAATTACATTCCTGCATTACCTATATCTCCGAGACATCTCTACTCACCATAAACACCAAAAAAATCTGTTTGCGTCATTCATATATATGAGTGACACAGACAAAAATTATTAATAAAAACTCAAGACCTAAAAATGTTTAGCGTAAATGATATATTTTTGGTGTCCATTGGCTTGGCATCAAACGTGATAAACTGGCTTTGCGTAATGATTTGAAAGAATAGAACAGTTAAATCAGAAAGGAAAAAATTAAATACAGGATTTTAAGTTTTAAAAAAGTATAGATGTCATTATGCAGAAACATTTTTTCCGTAATCACTAAAAATTTTGTTACCTTATTCGCACAGACACCCTGTACCTATAATAAAAGTAAACGTGTATCTGCATAGAGTATTATGAAGTATTCAGTAGTATTTTCGTCGAAAATCATTAATTTCAGCAAAAAAATACAAACAAATTTATCTGTATTTTTCCTATCTGCGCTCCATTCATGAATATCCCTTAAGTAAGTTTCATTATTTTACAATCCGACTAGTGTTTTCAGCCTTCTCATAATCCACAAGCCCAGTGAACAAACTAACAACTACATTTTCAAATACCAATAACACTGTTGCTTGTTTCACATTCCGACAGGTACCACGGTCAGCCACAAAGCAAAAAGAGGTGAATTATGTTTATATCAGCTAGTATTCAGGTATTGTCTGAACTGTTTTTGTGTATTTTTGTTGAAATGTTACTTTAGGCAAGTGTTTGTTTAGTTATTGCTATCGGACTTATCGGGCGCGTACTCCATTCTTGCTTTAACGATCGACTCAACAGCAAAAAATGATTTTTAATGTGGATTAAGTATTATCTATATTCAGCCAAACAAGAACAACTAAACAAGCACGTAATAGTCACTTGAGATTTTAAAAAAGATCGCGGTATCGATTTCCAGCAATACCTATACTACAATTATTGTCAGAGGCGAATAATGACTACCTGCTATCTGCATCTGAAGAGCTAAATTTTTAAGCCGGGGTTGTTTTTGGCAGCCAGAATCTAAAAATCGCAAAAAGGAGTTAGGAGTTACAGGAAAAGGGTCAAATCAACCCTTAAACATTCAAACGCTTTTAGCAAGATGTGTTTTATTTCTTGACTAAGTTGTGTTTTATTTCTTGACTCAATAAATCCAATATTTCGGTAAACTTTATCCCTATTGAATTATTTTTATATTATATTTTTTTATCAAGTCGAATTACAGTGTAAACTCTTTATAACGAATCTCAAGGAACCGAGCATTTTTTTTCGTTATAAAGAGTTTTTGTTATATAGAGGGAAGAAAAAAAACCAAGTTTCACCAATTACCATAATTTTTAATTTTATTTCTTTCATCTAATTAAATTATTCCAAACACATATAGTGCCTTTAGTAACTAAGGCCAACATTTCCTAGAGACAATGTAATCTATATGAGTAAAGACACACGTGTTCGAGACACTTATATAACAATAACAAAAGCAAGGCGGCTGTTTACGACCGTAGGTGTCTTTCTTATAAATTTCGGCACCTCAAAGATTTAGTCAGAAGCTTTTGTAAGCTGATTATAAAAACAAGTACACTGTTAAATACCTCTGTAAATATTTGCTGACGTCTGAACATATTTCTTCATAATAGATAATGGCTGTTGCGCTATAAAGAGTGGAATAATGTATGGGTTTTGAGGTAAACCAACCAAATTGTACATATTTCTATGTTATAGGGAGTTTTTCGTTATAACAAACCACGTTATAAAGAATTTACAGTATATATTTTTAATAAATACAACATTTAGGTAAACATTATCCCTATCGAATAATTGCCAATGGCAAACCAAATATTTGGTGATTTCTGAATCATATAAAAGTATGACAAATAATAACAATTTGTGTTTCAAAAAAATGAAACAAAACATGATGAAAGTTAATAAAAATATAAAGTCAAATTTTCTTTTATTATAATATATCTGCAAATGAGATTTAGTGTTCAACCCTTTTACTACTATATTACTACAAAATATAATACAACAGTTAATACCACATATATTATGATACATCGAAACAAGTGTTTTCACTTATGGTATTTGAATAATTTTTCATTCTACATGTTTGTTAATGTATATAATTTATTCTTTGACTGCTTAGATGAATAAATATTATTATCATTATTATTATTGACGTTGTTGTTATTATTATCATCATTATTATTATTATTTTGGTGTTTGTCAGTCCTCTTGGCCTGACAAACCAGCATCGTTACTGAACGATCGACCACTCGTTACTCAACGTTCGCGGGGTATGCGGTCGTTGAGGCCGCTTCTGCACCCGAAGGTGCGCGGCTATGAGTTCTTCTTCTTATTGTTATTTTTTTAAAGAAAACCAGGCGCCCTTCTCTGTGACTCCGACATATCCACAGAGGGCAGCTGATACAATACCAACAGTCACTCCCCACGTCCATGGGATGAGTGACTGTTGGGTCCGAAAATCGTGTGGCCTGAGTAGGCGTAATGAGCCAAGGATAACATTCTGCATTCGGCGGGCTATGGCTTCCGCCGAATTTCGGCTGGTTGAAATGGTTTTAAATTCCGAAAGCAGTGTCTGTTGTTATTATTATAACATTAAGTATAGTATTATTATGCGTAAGGGGTATTCGCCGTATATTACTCATCTATGAGTTATGGAACTTCAAAGGGACTATTAAATTTCCACCTTTATAGTAATACCTGTCACTTTATAAAATCACCTTTAGATCCTGACACGCACGCAATATGGTATAATTGACATGCAAATAATAATGTTACAGGATCTGCGGTGGCAATGATAGGGGCCAACCTTCGGTTTGGAAGCAGCGCAGCCAACGCCACCCTCAACGCGACCAAAGTATTCCAGTGTCATCCTGGAGGTACGGCAGAGGCGGCTCTCATTTTCGCACTAGGAACCTTGGGGATGGCGGCCAATCTGGCACTAATGGGAGTCATCCTAGCCAACAGGCAACTGAGACGGTAAGAATTCATGCAAATAGGGCGATTATGAAAATTACATGGAAACATATTTTCCTCTACAAATGTTTCTCTTTCTTCTGTTGTACAAAGATTATATAGAAAAGTATGTGGCATAAGTGACATTCAAATTATCACCACTTCATATTATTCTTACTCTAATATGAATTTCCATACCTGTGCAGTAGGCTTACGACCAATGTTAAGGCAGTTAAAAAAAAAATACGAATTATACACATAATTAGTAATGTTTACCGGATTTGGAAAATATTTAATTTTAAAACAATAATCAGTCTAATTTCCAAAATATTTATAAAAGGGCAGGTAAAAATCTCAAAACATAAAATAAATTGTTTTTAATAAGACTATATACAGGGTGTTTCTTCATACAGGGCCGTCATGTTCTATAAACTATCCAATTTAATCTAGTTAGGAGAAAACAATCATTCTGGTAACACAAAATAGCCAATGCTTCGGATAGTATATAAACTATTCATATATTTTCTTTAATAATTAAATTTAGTTAATAATTAAATAAAATTAATATCAAAAGTTTGCTATTATTTAATTATACAAAAGAAAAGCAATATATATTTTCATATGAATAAAAAAACTTTTGTAAGGTTCTTAGCTTTATTTGTAAACAGTTTTTTAAACTTTCTTCCAAATTTATAGAAAACCAACAAACACTGGTCTAATCATTAACAATAAATCACAACATCCTATCATACATAATCACGCAGAGTTTCATAGCCATATCGCAAGATTATTCAATATCCCATTAAATGAAAAACATTTTAATAAAGAAGTTAATATAATAAAACAAATAGCATTGACACATAATTTCGACCCAGGTTTAATAGACAGATTAATTCTGAGGAAAAGAAATAATATTGCAACAAATAATGCATATATAACACAAATAAACTTATAGTTGTTCGAAAGTTTACGTGGGAAGAACGTACCGCAATTTTAAAATCAGAAAAAGAACATTTAAAACATATATTATAAGACTAAATTCCAATGATTCATTATTTTCTAAGCACATTTTAGAAACTGGACATAATTTTGACACAGAACAATGTTTCGAAATATTAGATATCTGTGACAAAAATCTTATTTTAAATAATTTAGAAATATTAGAAATACTTAGATTAACAAACAATAATAGGAATGGTATTATAAACTCACAGTTGAATTTTGAATCTGGTTCTATAATTAGGGTTCTATTCCCTTAATATATATCATATAGTTACCACATGACCCAAGATTTCTTATGATATTTCATTATGATATTCAAGATTTCTTATGATTCGTATTAATTGGGTTTTTATTACCTGGTCAGTCGTCGCAGGGTCGACAAGACTCCTCTGTAACGTAACAATCTAAAAATATTCTTAGGAAACCAACTGGTCCTCCTTGGCAGACCGTATATCTAAAAACACTACAAATAATATTTCAGTTCTACAAAAATACATTTTTTTTGTATTAAAAATTATCGGAAACTTGACATTAATTTATTTAATTATTTCCGAATAATTAAACAAATTAACTAGAGACAATATGTAAATAGTTGGTTAGTTTATACCATCCAACGCATTGGCTATTTTGTGTTACCAGACTGATTGTTTCATTTTAGCTAGATTAAATTGGATAATTTATAAACTATCTTTCGTGGAAATTAGCCAAGCCACCTGGTTAATTTATAAACTAATCTCTAATATTGTTAAATATGCATTTTCTATCAAAATAACCAACGGTTCAGTTAGTTTGTGTATTATCCAGTATCCAGCTAGGTAGTTTCCGAACCAGCCAAGTTCACACTTTAGCCGGAACATATGTTTTTGACGTTGTTTTTTTACGACTCCAATTGAAAATCTGGAGGGGTTACAAAATCCCTTTGGAATCCTGCAAATCGCGTGCCTATTATTATACGCTCACGGTAATGGGAAAGAGGGGTGTAATTAAACCATTTTTCGATTTTTATGGCTTTGTAGCATATAAAGTACGAAAATGGAAATGCGAAATATTGTAATTTATTAGGGTACCTGGAAGGGCCCCCAAATGTGCTGACCAAAATGATGCTGACCGATGATTGCAAAACCATCAAATCACCAAAAACGTCACGTTTAATTAAGGGAACGGTAAATTTCTG
This sequence comes from Tetropium fuscum, assembly GCA_964058915.1. Taxonomy (NCBI): domain Eukaryota; kingdom Metazoa; phylum Arthropoda; class Insecta; order Coleoptera; family Cerambycidae; genus Tetropium; species Tetropium fuscum. The sequence goes on along the minus strand of CAXKVY010002855.1, from coordinate 89,093 downwards.
AACTAAAACCGAACTTTAAAAGTCATTTTCATATGGTATGCATGGCTGTTCTGCTAAGTACCCGGGGAAAAAATTAAAAATGGCAATAAAAAAATGCATACGCGTCACGGCGAATTCAAAGACAGCATGATTAATTAAGGGAACGCCGTTCCCCGCGTTCAAATACGATAAATTGTCAAGAAAAGTAGTAAAATGCAGTGCTTTCAATTTCTGCTACGAATCGTGGTTAATTAAACTACTTAGCCCACTCGCACCCAAATTCGTGAGAATAGTAGTAATATTTCGTGAGAATATCACAAATATATGGTCACCATTTCTTTTCGCGTAAATTACCACTTTCCAACGCCTTTTTGTATTTTTTTCGTTATTACCAGTGATTAGATATTTTGCTGATTTTGAAAAATAAATTTGCTTTGTTGTCTTAATTTTTTTTTCAAATTTGGTTTGCACCATTTGTTTACGGTAAAAAAGCGGCAAATTCCTATGTGCATACTTTTAACAAAAATATTTTTTATAGATGTCAAAACTTAAAAAAAATGAAAAACGATTAATTATCTTATTCATGAATAATTAATGACTAATTAACGGCAAATAATAAGCCTATGCATTTTCCGTTCTTCAAAGTTGTTCGTTCTGCTAAGTTCACACTGATCCGTAAGCGAACGTTCAAAAATATCAGTCCTACAAAAAAAAGTCGGCATCAAAGATGACGCAAATATAGTTCCTAACAAATTTGTCTCTGATCGTTTATATAGGTACGTTACAATCAATAAAACCAAAGTTGTAGCAAATTTAATTTCCAACAAAAGTTTGTTCATTATTGTTTATATCTACGTTAAAATAAAAAAAATAAACGAGGTTGTGCGATAATTAAATTTCACCCCCTCGTATCGATCTTAGGTAAAAATATCGATCTTAGGTAAAAATTATATTATTAAATGAAAATGTAGGAATTGTAGGTTGTATTTTTGGTCTAATTTGACTGGACTATAACTTAAAACAATCCACATAGCCTATAAATAAATTTGACGCGGGGTATATTAGTAGGTACTTCATAATCTCCGATCATAATAACGTACTTGGATATGATACAAAGACGGTCTTTATAATAACGCAAAGGTATTAAATCTCCAAGGAAGTTGCAGTAATTGCAAGACTCTGGACTACGGAAACAATTTTCCAAGTTCCTTTCAACCCGGGAAAACTTATCTGCACAGGTCACTGAGTAAATTTATAAATCATATTCTCCGGGATCTCTGTCGTACCTATTGTGTGTTACATACAATGAACTCTGTAGCTTCAGATAACATATTTATATTCTGTCTTTAAAAGTGGAAGAATTATGAAACAGCTAGTGACAAACGGAAAAATTGCTGCAATGAAAAATAATTGATGTAAAAATAACAACAATTAAAGTTAATAAATACAAAGTAATAAATATTCTTTTCTACAAAGTAAAATAAAATATCCGTTAGTTACTACATAAAAATAATAATAAATTAACCAAAAATAAATACCAAAGCCCAAATGCTGCAAGATGAACAAAATTCTCCCTTTGTTTTCCAAAAAAAATCTCATTTTTCTAAAAGATTGGAAATGTTCCCGTTCCCGGGGGCGACCCATAAGACCAGAGTTTTGGGATTTCTCCTAAATAGTGTCGAGGTCAAATCACGTAATACTGAGATACGCATCATTCGACGTTCGAGTGATAGGGTGTAAGATTATCTACTCAACTGTTCAGTCATGGTTTACCTATTCTATTGGTTCCGTCTCAGTCCTCTGTGACTGTAATGCCGAGAGTTGCTCAATATTATTATCTGTACTTATTTCAAATTTAAAAATGTTGCCTTGACTTTGATGTTTGTTTAATTAAACTGGACCGTTAGACCATTTTTAAATTAATGTTGTTGGAATTTAATAAAGTAAGAGAAAAATATATACACGATATACGGGGTATATTCGATACCCCGTTTTGATGAGTCGAGGATAGAAATGCAGATTAATAGGAAACGGCCAAATTAATTTATTATACTGGGTGCTTTATGGGATGGGATGCTTTATCATACTGGATGTTACTTTTTCGCGACACGAAATGTATGAAAAATTAAAGAGGTCAGACGACGTAATACTGAGATAACGCAGCGTTCGAGTGCTACAAGCATGAAGTTATTGCAGAAAACCGTCAAGCAATGTTACTGTTTATTAAGGAATAAAATTAAAGACGGAAAAGCAGCAACTCTAAATTAATCGTTTGCGACTTTGGAATTTACGCCTCAAGTAAGCAAATTATATTTTCATTTCATTTCTCTGATTTTTTATTTCCGGTTTTTCGTGTTTTTTACATAATATGAAGCAACTTAAATAATTCTGGGGCCACAGTATTCGTTTGCGACAAATTTGAAGTTTTTGACCTACGCGTATCAGGCCGTTACTTTCCTTAAAATATGAATATTTTTCTATTTCTTGTTTTTGCTTTATAACACGTTATCCCTATGGACAAAATAATTTAAAGATACCACTGTATTTGTTTGTGACAAATTTGGAATATGGCCACTGAACTACGTGGAGAGTAGGTATTTTTTTTTATATTAACGTTCATACCAATAACCTTTAACCAACCACCAACCAACCAACAAACCTTTAAAATAAATAAACAGAATTTGAACCTGGTTTAATTAAACCTCTATGTCAATTTTCTTACCTTAAATCCTATATGTAATTTCGTTTAGTATAGAAAATGTCGCCCCTAAGTGTCGGCATTGTTCTGTCTACCACTTCAGGAACTGTAACCTGAAAATAGCGTCATCCATATCCGAGACAGCGTGAGAAATTGTAACCCAAAACACGCATACTGTTTGTAATGACATGGAAATGTAATGTTACCCGACCATTAGAGATGATGTAAGTGTTCAATTAAACAACTAATATTTGGCTTATCCCGAACAATAGAATTTGTTGCAATTTATGGAATACACTTAGTTATGCCTTGCAGCTGTTTGCATGAGTGGGTAATTCTTTTTGTATAGTGCATCATTCTACTACTCTAACAACAATTATTATGCCATTGTAGATGTCAAAATTGTACTCCTTGGACTCACCCAAGCGAACATAGAATTTATTATATTAACGATAATCCAGATCTTCGAGAAAAAAAATGATGGCATGATAAAAGCTGGTTTCATAATAATGGTCCTGTTTTTTAAAATTGATTTATTTCCATGGTGTTATGTTTATAATGCCTTAGGGCGTTATAGATATTCATAACGCTCTAGGGCGTTATTTCTCATTTATTCTCTCGGTTATTTCAAAATAATAGACTAGTAGGACATTATAATTATTTACGTACCAAGTTAGTAGAGTAGTTGGTAGTTATTCTTTATTAAACGAGTCTTAGATTACGAGCCGAGCGAAGTGAGTGAGGCGAAATACACGCGAGTTCGACAAAGGCACATTACTGGTGCATACAAAATTTTATCACCAACCGTAAAAATTTATAATAAAAAAAATATATATTAATCATAACATCACATTTTATTACGACAAATTAAAAAGAAAAATAACAACAAATAAAAACAAATCTACTTATTTTTTGTTATATAGGTATGAAAAGTGAGTACACTCTGACAGTTGATTGAATGTAAGTCCTTCAATCAACGCCCTGACGCATTATAAAAATTAATTCCTGAAGTCGAAGAAGTTTCAATTGAAAGTGTTTGAGGATTATTATCTATGTTAACAATTCAATAAGTATTTAGTAGAATTACCATTGGTAATAATTATTATGTTCTCACCTTCACCTAAAATCGTCTATGCGATTTTCGTTTTGTTGAGCACATATGATTCTGGACCCGTGTCGCTTTTCCACCCTCCGTGACGTTTTAAAATATTCTTACCGCCGCCTGCGTTGGCAAAGAGAGTGGCAGTCGCGAGACGAAAACAATGTCCCGTATAAAGTGTTGGTTCTCGCAAATACAGCAGATAGTTGGCAGTTTTGCTTGGTACACTTCTAAAAGTATGGATTTCAACTGACTGGACTGCATTTATCATTTCCATAAGTGAGGAAAAATCGGCCGAAGCGTCTGTTTAGGACGCAGAGCTAAATATTTTATAAATAATCAATTCTATAGATGTTACTTCTGCTTCAAACTCTTGAGTACAAAAATTCGAGGCCTGTTGGTCTTTGTTTTAGTTATATGAACAACCAGAATTGTTCTTTGTGCTCCATGTCACTTATTTTTAAATTTTCAAAAGTTTTTCATTACGTAAAGCCCCAGCAATGCCAAACACAACACAAATCTAAAATAATTACTACATTTATATGAAATTGTTGAAAATGTAGAAAAGTTGGCATAAATTACCTTCATCAACAAGCAGATTTCATATACGGTGCATTAAAAATTTAAATATTTCTTCTTGTGAGTTTGGACTCTTATGGAATATGATTTCTTCCTTTTTGTTTAAGAAAGCCGTGAGTTTTTTATATTTACTAATGTCAACGTATTTTTTTTGCTGAAAGGGTTGCTTTCAGCATGGAATAATCACATTGAAGGATAATACTTTTCGTAGCTCGGAAAAATATGCAAGTAATACATGTCCACATCTTTTTAATTCCGTGTTTCTTCCACCGTTCCATAAATATGTCATACTGGCAATTGTATTTTTCGACTGATTTTTGTGGTAGAATTTCGAAACACGTTTTTAACGACTTTAAGTGTGACAAATTTGTCAAAATTGTAGTTTTCTAACTGACTCAACCATGAGAATAACTAAGTTAATAAAAGTTTGCGTTGCCATTATGTGCTTGACGTAAACTTTGAGAGCAAGTTACATGTTTAAGAGAATACAATATTTATGTGCATATTGCTTTGCTATACACGCTTAAGCATCTAGCGTTACGTAAACGATACGGTTTCCAATGTAGTTGCAGAAAATACTGGCCCAGTTATGTTTTGGGTATTCATGACTGCAAATGGAGTAGGCAGACTGCACTTTGTAGAGGGTATTGTGAATGTTAATAAATATATTAATATTTTTCAAAGCTACAGTAGACCAATGTAAAAGCGCTGTACGTGATTTTATTTTCCAACAAGACCATGCAGCGGAAAGGTTAAAACTCTTTTGGAAAATGATATTCCGCTTTTATAGGATAAATACCCAGTAGCGCAGATTTATCCCCTCTTGAAACTTTATGGCAAATTACTCGTGTCACCCACACAAACCAGAATTACATATACGACTGCAAGAGATCTGGGATAGTTTTACCAAAAGTGAGTCTTGACATTAGTTGTTGAGACGTATATAAAAAAATCTTGAATTAATTATTATTATTACGTTTTTATCTGGTAATGAAATATGTTTTCAAAATAATTTACCTGTTTTTTGTACTCTTAGAAAATATTTTGAAATTATTTTAAATTCAGTGAACCAACTAATATGGGACAGGGCTCGTATATAGCTATTTTTTAAAAGCCTAGCGAATCCAGTAATGATATTCAACTGCGCCGCATAAATATAAATAGACATTGACATTTCTCATAATATTTTCGTTATATCTTCACCCAGAGGGAGAGAAATACTGTGGTCATGTGGTCAATCCGGTATTTACAAAGACAGGATTTCACGCTTGACCCTTTCGGGGCTACTCTGCTCTCCAGCCATAGTGCTACAATATATTCCATTTCTGAGCTCTATTCACTTAGGCTTGACCACACTGTCGAAGTGTATTTCCTAGCGTTTCATTTAGCTCGACGCGGCGGTCGCCCGTTTTGTTACGCTATTTTAAATTTTCATGTGATGTAGGAAATTGGTTTGATGCACGAACCTGTTTAAATTAGGATGAGGATCATGTAACGCAAGTTTAACATTTTGAAATATCTTTATTGCAGGTACTTGGGAAGCTGTAGATCTTTAAATTGTACAGGACTTATTCTCAACATGTAGTTCAGAATGTATTGCTCCACATTTACGACACCATTTATTAACTTCCCCACATATACCTATTATATATTAATAAAAAATGTCTTACAAATTTTAAGATGCGTATATTTATACCTATTTTGAGATAGCATGAGTACGAAAAAAATATTTGGGGATGATGCCTGTACGCGTTATACTTGGTGTCCAAAAACTACTTAACGGATTTTCCCGCACATTTCTTATAGAAAACGGTTCTCGGCTAAATTTTCTTGAAGTTATGGTATGATGAAGTGCTCGACGTCGTGAATCAAAATTGTCCTCTCGCAACTCAATCCAATGACCAGTTTCTGAGATATACATAATTTTTTAAAAGATATTTGTGTAAAAAGTATTCAAATTACCACGATATATTTTATTTATATGACATGAAATATATACAAATATACATTGTGCATTGTTATTAATATAATTTATAAATATGTCCGATACAGTGATACATCTCTAAGAAGTTCATCTAAAACCGAGTCTATAACGGTGCCGACATCGGCTTGGTTCATTTGAGCATGTGATATATTTGCGCATGCGCATGTGTTATATTTTAAGTCTCAGAAAGTACAAAAAAATAAAAAGAAATAAGGAATTACTATAAAAGAGGTGAAGTAATTTCGGAATTACCAATAAATATGTCGGAATTCTAAAATTATCATATAATGTTCGATATAGTGATACATCTCTACAAGTTCACCTAAAACAGTGCCGACATCGGCTTGGTTCATTTGCGCAAGTGCAATTATATGGGCATGCGCATGTGTCATATTTTCAAGTTTCAGAAAGTACAAAAAATTAAAGAAATAAGTAATTACCATAAAATAGGTAAAATTAATTTCGGAATTACCAATAAATATGTCGAAATTTTAAAGTATCATGAAATACAAAATTATTGTTACATATTGGGTAATAAAATTAGGAGTTCAAAATGTTTCCTCGCTTGTAGGCTTCATGGTGTCATCTTACAATGCGGCACAAAAGTTTGTACAGGGTGTTCCACATAATAGTGGCGCAAAAGAAAAGTCAATTTAAAGAAAATCTCAAATAACTAAATTCGATCAATTGTGTATTAAAAAAAACAACTTCTAAATTTTACTTATTTTTTAATATGTTATTATCGAAAGCAAACTAAATAATTCCTAGTATATAGGTTTGGATTTTTAAGGTAAGGATTTTTAAGGAGTTTTAAGTCACGTTTTATATTATGTAATATCATTTTTGAAACATATTAGAATATTTTTTTATAAATTGTTAATTATATAATTCATAATTTCGGTGCGGCGCGGCGGCACTCCAGACCAAGTGGTTTCCTTGGTGCGGCGCTATAAGGCGGCAGCCGCAGTGAACCTTTAAAAAGTTTTTAAATTGCGAGAAATGTATCTCAGCTTGTTCCTATATAACTCATTATTATATTTATATAATAGATAAAAGGACCATATTTTTTAAAACTTTAAAAACGTTTAAAAAAAATTTACAAAAAAAACAAAAAAAACCAAAATATTAACATTCTAAAAAAATATACTTATAAAAATAATAAACTAGTATTTCAAATTGCGTGGTGTGTGGATAACAAACGCAGCATATTTTTTACAACTTTATATATACAAATAAAAAACACAATAACATTTTGAAAAAAAAATTGTAAAAATATATATTTAAACTTCACACAGGTTCACAGGTGGGGTGAGCACTTCCACAAAGTGAGTTCCTAAGCTTTTAGATACCCCCACCAAACACACGCTTATTATATGTGGTTACCGTGGATAATCATAAAATCCTAAAGACGGCAGACGCATAGCTCATGCAAAAATGTTTGCACGCCTATAGACGGCAGGCGCAGTAGAAGGGTTAAGCATAAGGATTTCAATGCCCGGACCCTCAAAATCGTGTTCTACGGGAAAAGATACGTAGCAAACAAAAAAACAAGCCTGTGCTTGTGGCGTGACAAAATGAGTGACAAAATAAAATCATTTTTTATCTCTAATTTACGTATTACCACGTACACCAACCTTTCCTGGAATCTTGCCGTTTGACTGTCCCACCTGGTATTTCTATTAATAGGTTTATATTTGCGAAAACCATATTATTTTAGTTAAAACCTTAACTATTTAGTTTCATATGTAATTACATAATTATTATAGTAATTACATAAATCTTATATTAACTGTTAATGTACAATATATAATGTAATACGTTAAATTCTCAGTAAAACGAGGTACTGTTTGTACACACAATTGGAGATCGGGGCAGTATAACTTTTCTTACAGCAAGCTAAAATCGTCGCTATAAAGGCACATTCATTCAACAAGTTGTTATGTTTTGATAGAATACTAATAACTAATCAATTTTAACATAAAACCCATCAAAATAATACACTAAATTAATGAATAACTGTATTACTTCCATTTCAAGAATTTTTGTTGACCCCACTTTACCACAAAACGTTCGATGGCATTAGGCAATTTAGACATCCAAATGCATGCCAATGATGCCGATGTGACACGGCCGAGGAACGTGTCAAATGGATCTGTAATATTTCAATGGGAAACATTCTTATTCTGCATCACATTCACCATCCAATTGCTTTATGATATGACGAAATGTATAATATAGTGTGATCAATATTTTGTTATACTACATGATAATGTCATAATGTTATGGGCGATGTATATAAAATCATTTCTTTTCCTTAAATTCCTGGAAATCGGTTATACTTGACAACGCTGTTAAAAATACGGTAGCAGGTGTGAAGAGATCGATATAATGAGGGTTTTTGCTCGGGCTTTTATGTCTCATATTTCGATGTCACAAACTATACACACGATTTTACACCATGCAAATTTACACCCAGCAAAATATTCGAAACAATCTGGTATCAATAAAAAGTATTTACATTTCAATTTATGACTGTGATCATCAATGGGACTATGACAAACAATTTTAGTGATACATCAATCGCCCTTGGTTTTTGTTATAATATTTGTTATCTCACAAAATTCACTTTTTGTTGTGCGGAACAACCCTGGTATTGAAACCGAAGGTTACACCAGGTGGTTCCGTAAATGTCACAAAATGTCCGCGCTATGATTTATGCGTCGGCATCGCTTAGATCTACGAACTTCAAAGGAACTGCAAACAATTATACCGCCCGTGAAACAACTGTTATTTATTCTGTAAACTTTGCTTTCAGTATATAAATAAATATCTCTCTACAGGTCTAAAATAAATAAATATGCGGTGAGAAATATGTTACAAAATAAGTCTCATACGTAAAATGTGCCATAAATGAAACGTGTTATGAAAAATATAATTTTTTAAATTATTGTCAGTTATCACAGCGTCACTACGGGATGCAAGAAAATCGTTTTTTCTTTAGTCTCAAGAAAATTTGAATTAGCAGTTCGACATTTTTAAGTAATTTAGTTCTTGTAAAACATAAGATGTTAATTAATCAGTATCCGAAGCCAACATAAACTTTTTGAAAGTTTTTAACTAGATTGGCGTATTCAATTAATTTGAAACGGTAACGGCAAGAAAATTATTGAAGGGAGATTTTGCGTTTCGTTATAAAGAAACTCCGACTTGATCAAGATAAAAAATCGTGTTATTTATTATGCATGACGGTAAAATACACAGAGCAAACGGTAAACACAAAAATAGCTAATGCCCTACCAGTTATTATCATTTAACAAAATAAGTCACATACATAAGTAGGTACATCATAACTAAGTAAAATTTAATAGCCTCAAATTCTTTGTCATAAAATTGTAAACTCAGTCAAGGGATCTAAACATACCAATATACCTCATACAAAATATAGGTATATAATATTTAAATCTTATATAGATACGAGTAAGTTCAAAATATAAGCAGTCTAGTTTAATTTAAATGTAGCTAATTTAGCCTAAGAGAATACTGATACAAAGAATATTTTATTTTTCTGTGTAAATCATCTACGTTTAATGTAAATTTACTTTTCCTCATTCAGCGAAAATAAGAGCCAGCGTTTCACAACAGGATAGAGTGAGATATTTCTTGACTGAAATTTTTGGCAACATAATTGCCATAAAAACTCACCTGCCGTTCAGTCAACCAGTAAAAACAGATCGCGTTGTTGTTGTTGTACGTACCTGAAAGAAGAACCAAAATTAGTAAAATATCAGAAATAATACATACATACATAGATACATAGAAAATAGAGTTCCAAGCAAATTAGCAATCACGCAATGTGTGTGTGGCCTCCAGATTTGGTGTCAGAACGTTTACTTCGTCATATATATGCATAATTGGTGCCTAAACGCCCTCTTTTATATATATATATATATATATATATATATATATATATATATATATATATATATATATATATATATATATATATATATAAATATATATATATATATATATATATATATATATATATATATATATATATATATATATATATATATATATATATATATATATATATATATAAATAATATATATATAAATATATATATATATATATATATATATATATATATATATATATATATATATATATATATATATATATATATATATATATATATATATATATATATATATTATATAAAAGAGGGCGTTTATATATATATATATATATATATATATATATATATATATATATATATATATATATATATATATATATATATATATATATATATATATATATATATATATATATATATATATATATATATATATATATATATATATATATATATATATATATATATATATATATATATATATATATATATATATATATATATATATATATATATATATATATATATATATATATATATATATATATATATATTATATAAAAGAGGGCGTTTTGGCACCAATTATGCATATATATGACGAAGTGGCACTTTATAAACGTTCTGCCACCAAATGTGGAGGTCACACACACATTGCGTGATTCCTAATTTGCTTGGAACTCTATTTTTTCAAATACTTTGTCCGTGTAATTTGTTGTGATCTATAACGTGTTCGTAACTATCCGTTCTTATAGTTTTTGATTTCTATGTTGGATAGGATGTTTTGGAGGATATTGCGGGTTCTATTCTAGTTGTTATTATGTTAGTTAACAAAAAATTAAGCGGGCTTTTTAAGCGTTGATACATTTTCTTATCCTACGTTAGTTTTAGTTTTAATATGTGGCATCTTTTATATTAGTTATTTTATTATTATTACGGTCTTATTGGCTCTTTTGTATTCAATTCTTTTCTGTTTTATTGTTGTGGTTTTTATTTTTATTTTTTATTTTGGTTGTGGTGTTATTTTTTTTACATGCTTTTGATTTTTATTTATTTTTTGCTTTTTATTATTTTATATTTTTTTTTGTATATTTTTGTTTTATTTTTTCATCATCTAAAGTTAGTAGGGGATGGGACGCTCTGGGGTGTAGATATAGTTGAGGGAGGGATGTTTGGCTAGGTATCTGAATTTTGGGATAAGAGATGCTTGGATGGTTGGGTTGATGTGTGCTGTGAGTCTGTTTATGAATTGTGGTATGATACGTGTTTCTGTGTATGTGTCTAGTGTGTGCATGCCTGTGTTTTGGTGTAGTGTGGTTGTTCTTGTGTGTGTAGGTACTTCGAATGTAACAGTTTTGTGTGAATTTATTTATCTACGATGACTGTTCAGCATTCAGCAGTAAAAATTGAATATATTAATTAATTGACGCGCATTGTATGAAATAATTCTGCTTGGGATAGTTTCTAAAAAATCTAGTTGCAGTTTTATATTCAAGATGCAAGTATGTCTGATCATTGATCCTAAAAGAAGATAACCATAACTCCGTAGCAATTTAACATGGGGATTTTAACAAATCCGCCGAATATTAATCATTTTCAGGCATCATGCAGGGACTGGAAGTATTCCCATGGTGAGTTTTTACTTTATAGCATTTGTTCTAATGAACTACTTGGCACCGAGAGCCACCGCAATAAAAAATTATAATTATTTCCATGGATATTTCTAGTTAGCAAGTGAATATTTCCAATTAGTAAGTGGAAATTTCCAGTTGGTAAGTGGAAATTTCCAATTAGTAAATGGAAATATCTAGTTAGTAACTGAAAATATCCACTTAGTAAATGGCCAGTTAATAAGTGAAAGTTTCCAGTTAGAAACTGAAAATTTCCATTTAATGGTGGTGAAAATAAGTGGAAATTTAATTTTTCAATATTTTTTCCTTTTTTGCTTTATCACACGTAATGTCCAGTGACGAACATAATTCTGAGCGCCACTGTATTTGTCTGCGACAAATTTGGAATATTCTATTATTTAACTAAGAAGTGTAGCAATTTTTCTTAAAATAAGAACTTTTTTCTTGCAATAATTTGTTTCTAGACATTAGGTACCTACCTGTTGTAAAGCAAAAACCGGAAATAGTAAAAAGTTCATATTTTAAAGAAAATAACGTCACGACACACTTCGAAGGTATATTTCAAATTCAATGGTATATAATTATATAATGGTACAAAAAGTAACTTCGTCCAAAATCTCAAAATAATTGCTTTTAACATATTATATTTGCATATATAAGTCCATTTATTAAAGCGATTTATCGCTACTGTATCTGGTGTTTCATTTAATCATGGCTGGATTACCAATAAGTGGTACTTAGGGGTCGGTGCAAAGACTTAACTTCAGTTAACGGTTAGATAACTGTTAAAATTTAGTTTCGTTTACCTACTTAACATTAAGTACATTTTAAACTAAACACCCATCATAATATCGTAAAATACAAAAATGTGTATGTTATTTTATAATTTCAGAATTTAATTTTCAATAACATAAGCGTACGTTAATAAAAAATATACATACAAAACAGTGTCATTAAAAAAAACTGCCCTGTATTCGAAACTCCCGAGGTGCGTAACAAGCGAATATAATAAACAAACTTCGCGGGAATAAAAAAATACAATACGCGCCGAGATTCTCAAACCCTCTTTGTTTATAAAATTGTTCTCTATATATACGCGGTGCCAGAAGGCATATACAGATAATGAAGATATACGGGTGCCACTTCCTCATAGTAAGCCTGAAGGAATCCGGGTGCGAGAACGTTAATTTATTTTTTGGTGCTACTTCGTAGTTTTACGTGTATATATATATATATATATATATATATATATATATATATATATATATATATATATATATATATATATATATATATATATATATATATATATATATATATATATATATATGTCTAGAATGTGCAACTCTTAAGTTTTTATGAAAAGCAAACAATAGCTAATTGTATCTTAAGAGCCGAATGTGATACATTGAGGTTCTGAGCGAGAAGTTTGACGTTGATCCATGAATTTTTACAGAAAATGGACATTTTAAACAAAAAAGTTAAAAAGTTATGTAGCATTTAAATACTCATTTTACTATATTCTTTAATGAATTTCAGTTTGATTCTCAAAATAACGTATTGTAAATGGCTAAACATATCACACACGTTATAGGTACCACAAAATGTATATTCTGTTAAACCGTTATGGGCTCATGGCACACTGTTACTGTTATTTATAAAATTATTGACAGATAACGACACTTTCCAGTAAAAACGCTTATAATTAACAAATTGCTCAAAATAGATATAGGAATACCTTATATGGATAGATAGGGATTTTATATTCTGTCAAGTGCGTTATTATTATTTCGGGTGTCAATTTAAAAAAGTGACTTCCGGTTAGAATTGAAGTGACAGGAACTTAAAAATATTTTAAAAATGTAGAACTATGAACACCTATATATTCGATACCAAAAAATATTTTGCTCTCCAGATACATCTAATAAGCCATCGAGTTTGAAATACCCTGTATATAAGAGATAATAAAATGAGAAATGTACTGTAATGTAAAAATGATTTAAAACGAGAATGTAAGAAAATATTTTGGTAGAAATAACTAGGTCTAAATCGTAATAATAATATGCTGTTGTTGGTGTATACACTCCACAGGGACGAATTTAAGAAACAAAAACAACTTATTTTTACACGTTACACCTGGTATTTAGGTAAAATGTTTACTTAGAGTCAGTGGCATAGTAACATTCCTGAGGAGACTATCCAATGATACAGAAAAAAAGACAAAAAATGGACGTGCGGATCGCATATTTACAATAGCACCTATGTGACCGCGATTGCTCGCGTCTACCAATTAGTAAACGGAATTGGAGCACTCCGTTTCCTACGGAGTACGGTTCAAACATTGATGTAAATTATTTTAATTATGCTGGTAAATAAATCAACTTATGGTGAGTAGGTAAACTTATATCTATACTAATAATAAAATTGAAGTGTCTGTTTGTCATGTCAAAATAAGAGCTGTCTACTAAATGCATATAAAAGTATATACGGTCCTACTTATTACAAAAAAACAATTTTTAAATTGTTGTCTGTCTGCCTGTTTGTTCCAGCTAATCTCCAAAACGGCTGGAACGATTTTAACGGGCCTTTCGCTGGCAGATAGCTGATGTTATAAGGAGTAACTTAGGCTACTTTTATTGTAGAAAAAGAATTAGGGTTTCGCACAAAAAAACATGAAATTGGGAATAAAATCCGATCTCCGAAATATCAAAGCAAATTATCTAAACCTAGGCAAAAGGACCTAAGTATAATGAAGGGCGATGCGGCGTATATAATAATATATAATATGCCTCATAACTAGACAACAATTTGCCATAATTTAGTAAGGTGCACAACAATTTGCCGGCACAGTTGACAGCGACTGTGTTAATTATTACCGCCTGGTGCTGCAGCATGCCACGTCGAAACTTTAAGATTTATAGTTCGGGAAATGTTCTTATCAATATATACTTTATACACCATTTCCGGGAACTCACAACAGCATTCGGCAACGATTCTGAAATGACGGCTCCTTACCGAGAATGATATATAGAACTGAAATGAAATGTGAGGTATTATATTATAGGGAATAATGATTAAGGTCCTACAATAATTACTGTGATGTCATATTTATAGTAGAAGCACTATTAAACAAATCACTTGAGTTCAATTATTGATATTTATTGTCCCTATTCACAGTGCCCGATAATAAGCTGCTCGAGCGAATTCATGTGGATGGAGTTAGCGAGACACATTTCACGGATCAAATGACGGACAGGTAATTTGCTGCATTCTTTTGCATATTATATTATTCATGGTAATTAAAAATTTGACAGGTGATCAAACTGACGCAGACAATTTTACATATAATTTATATTAATGATTTAAAAATTAATATATAAGCGGACTGTTTCGTTTTATTTCTGGGTAAGGAAATTAACAAACCACATAGGTATGTATAACGATGACCCTTAATAGTCGAGTCAATGAAGCGCCAAAATCCCTAAAACTTCTTAGTCCTCAAGGACAGGTCCACTAATGATGATTTTTTAAATATTTATTATACACTGAGCTCGTAAAGTTTGGAATAAATTCAATTAATCGTTATTGAGGGATTTTCACAGGACATCCTCGGACACGTAAACTTTATTTTATAAAATGTCACTTTTTTCAGCCATCGATTTTTTTTTTGTTTTGTTCGTTTTTGAGCTATGACGTCATCGACAATTTTTTTAAATGACAACCCATATTTTTTTTCACGGATTTCGATAGAGCACATTTTTCTGAGTGCGAATATGTCAAAAACATAGTACCTTTAACATTAAAGTGTTCGAGATATTCGGTTGCAAAGTTTTAAGAATGAATTATACAAGCGATGACCAAATGCTAATCATTTATCAAGAAAGCGCAGGAAAAACAACAGTTTTGACAGTTGTCACAATTTTGAAGTTTTTCCTCGCAAGTTTGTGTTTTAATCAGTTGAATAATATCATTAAGTAAGTTGATTAATCATTATTCCATCATAATTCATTTTATTTAAAAATGGTCCGTCGTTTGGGTGAAAGGGAAAGAATCGAAATTTTGATGATGATCGGTTACGGGGACAGAGCTCGCACACAAGTAGAAGTTTGCCGTTTATTTAACAACAAATATCCAAACAGAGAACCAATTACACAGTCCACCGTTAGCAAAATAGAACAAAAGTTTTTAGAAGTGGGTCATACGAGAGATCGCCCTAGAACGGGTCGTCCACCAGTGCAACAAGATGTTAAATTGAATGTTCTACTAGAGCTTCAAGAAAATCCCCATTTACCCACCCGCCAAGTGGCGGCAAACAACGGAATAGTTCAAAGCTCCGTCTTGAAATATTTGAAATTGAACAAATGGCATCCGTATAAAGTGGTTTTGGTCCAAGAGTTAAACGAAGATGATCCTGACCGTAGGTTACAGTTTTGCCAAACCATGTTGCAACGCCTGATTGATGACGACGGATTTTTACGCAATATTGTTTTTTCTGATGAGGCTACCTTTTATCTCGACGGCACAGTTAACCGGCAAAACTGTAGATATTGGTCTCCTGAAAATCCACACTGGAAAATGGAAACTCGTAGTCAGTTTCCACAAAAAGTTAACGTTTGGGCTGGTATTGTAGGTAATCGTATTTTGGGCCCATTTTTCTTTGAAGGCGTATTAACAGGTGAAATATATTTAGAATTTTTAAGAGACGACTTAGTCCCTGCACTTGCGGTACTTTACCCAAATGACGTAGATCCAGATCTGCCCCATCACACGATATGGTACCAACAAGACGGTGCACCACCCCATTTTGCAGTGATCGTTCGCGATTATTTAAACCATGTATTTCCTAACCATTGGATTGGTCGCAGGGGAACTATCGAATGGCCCCCTAGATCTCCAGATCTCACTCCCCTAGACTACTTTTTATGGGGCTATTTAAAGAGCAAAGTCTATTTCAATAGACCAAATACCATCGAAGAATTAAAGGACAGAATTCGCAATGAAATTCGAACCATTCAACCCGATACTGTTGGTAAGGTTCTGCAGGAGTTTCAGTGGCGGATGGGATATTGCCAGGAAGTGAATGGAGGTCACTTTGAAAATTTACTCTGATTTTATTTTTTACTTTAATTATTTATCATTTATTTGTTAAAATATTTTTTTATTTGTTTAAATTGTTGTTAAAAAATTAAACAGATTACTCCCAAATCTTTCAAAATGTTTGATAAGCTACCAAAATAAATAATATTACTCCTTAATCTTTTAAAATGTAATAAGCTATAAGCTATTAGAATCAATAAGCTATTAAAAATCTTGACCCGCCCGATAGCTTATGCATGGTGCCATGGTACATTTTATAAACTTTGCAACCGAATATCTCGAAAACCTTAATATTAAAGGTACTATGTTTTTGACATATTCGCACTCAGAAAAATGTGCTCTATCGAAATCCGTGAAAAAAAATATGGGTTGTCATTTAAAAAAATTGTCGATGACGTCATAGCTCAAAAACGAACAAAACAAAAAAAAAAATCGATGGCTGAAAAAAGTGACATTTTATAAAATAAGGTTGACGTGTCCGAGGATTTCCTGTGAAAATCCTTCAATAACGATTAATTGAATTTATTCCAAACTTTACGAGCTCAGTGTATATTATTTGAACTCATCATAAATACTTATTGTTTAAACAATGTAAACACATTTTATGTAGAAATAAATTTTACGAAATTTATGTCAAAGAAAATTTTTCATATTGAAACTATAATTGAAACTTATAATAATTATTATTAATAATTAATAATAATTAAGTGGAAAAATTAAATTTCACACAGATATAAACATAGAAATACGGTATTATAATAGTAGCAAAATATGTACATGCGCTATGTGTAATTATATATTAGATATGCATGTATTTTGATTATGAATTGGCCTCCTATCTTTCTTTTTCTGCTGGATAATGCATAATGGAATGAGAAAATCAAAAAAATTATGGCTGTATCATATTTCTGAACAATATGAAGAATATGTTAATGAGGTAGTAAGTTTTACTACATAATTGATAGTGCAGGTATGTTGCTTCACAGATTAAAATGGTTGCTAACAGATTAAGATTTCCAACATTTGTAAACAATATATCAAATATCTGCGTAATAACTGTGGCACTAACATTAAAGTTGTGTTTGATGGGTACAGTAATGATGGATCTAAAGGTAAAATACAGGTTTTTTAAAACTATTTTGTTCTATTACATGACCCAGTTGTTACTGATTAGAAAGTTTTATTTGTAAAATTGTTCGAAATTGATAGGTCCACAAAACTGTACTGATGATGTTCGATTTGACCATCATATACGGTATAAAAACACCATATGGCTAATCCCACCAGTTTCCCAAGGAAAGCCCCTTCACACCCACTCACTCACTTAACTACTTATATTTCAGATTCTAACAGGAAAAGTTGTAAACAAACGTAGTTCATGGAAATTTAAAGCTGCAGTTAATTTCAACTAGGCTTGTTCATAAGACTCCTCTGAATATTTATCACCATGGCCCCTCCATACCCTTTCCCTTTCAGAGAGCAGTTAACTTTAGCCCACGTGAAACTTATAAACTTAAAAACACCCTAGATTGAAAATACGGAGAACCGCGCCAATTTGTCAGGAATAACGAAGAAAGTGTACGTCCTATGCACAATTAAATAAGCCAGGCCGAGGTCAGTTTCATAATACGTTATAAAGTTTATTCTTCCATTACAGTTAGGAAGGATTATTTCATAAAAAACGTGCTTAAAAGGCCGAACCCTGAATTCGAGCATATGAACTACGAATACATATAGATAAAATTGAAGTGTGTGTTTGTAATGTCAAAATTACGGCTTTTTACTAACTGCATAATATGATAGTATATATAGTACTTACATCTAACAAGAATCAATTTTTAAATTTTTTGTCTGGATGTTTGCTCCGGCTAATCTCCGAAACGGCTGGACCGATTTTGACCGGACCAAGGAGTAACTTAGGCTACTTTTATTTTAGAAAAAGAAAATTGGGTTCAGCGAAAAAAAATTTAAATCCATGAAATTGTGAACAAGATCTATCCACATTCCACATAAATGAAATTGATGTGTCTGTTTGTAATGTCAAAATAAAAAAGTATATACACCGTACTTTAAAAAATTTCTTTTGTCTGTGTTTGTTCCGGCTAATCTCCGAAATGGCGGGACCGATTTTGACGAGACTTTCACTGGCAGATAGCTGATGTTATAAGGAGTAACTTAGGCATATTTTATTTTATAAAATAATTAGGGATCTGCGCAAAAAAAATAAAATCCATGAAATTGAGAACAAAATCCGATAGAGAAAACAAATAGAGAAGTCGCCATAAAATATAATCCAGTATAAACACTAATACATCTTTAATTATTAACGTGAATCTTCCGAGTATTTCCACTTGCTTCAAGTAATAATCTTCGATCTTCGAGTAATAATAAAATAAACTAAAGTGACAGTGTCCAGTACCGCGAGCGCCCCTCATGCACGCCGCCGCCGCACCGAAAGGCGGCCTCCCACGACTTAATATCATAAAGGCTGCTGTCGGGCGGATTCAGAACGCGCGTTAAAATCGTGCGGAAGAAGTCGCGGGTAACAGCTAGTTAATAAAATATAGACACTATCCAGAATTATACGAGTCAGAATTCAGACTGCGCGATGCGAGAAAAGATTGTAAAAATAAAAAAAAACAAGAAACTTGACTTTTCTTTAATATTTATGTAATATTATACTCTCTACATCTTTAAAGTTGGCGGTTACGTCACTAAATTATTCTTAATCTATAACATACGCTATTGAAGTGTTCTTCGTTAAAAAAATAATAAACCGAGAGAGAGAGACAGCAAAAAGAAGCCCATTATATGTGACTGCTGATATATCCGACTAACGTTGTTGTAAGCTGTTGTACGAAAAAGGAAGAGAGGGCACGATTTCGTATATCGTAACTCTAGCGAGAATAATATCGATCAACTGATCGATTTCTTTTGACTAGCCCCATACGCCATACCCGCAGTTGTCTTGCACTTTTTCTATACTTTCAGTGCACTTACCGGGCACCGCACTAAGCTGTCATTCTTTCGATGGAAACCCTCCCTGTCCTGTCTCTAGAATTCATGATTTTAACATTCACATTGTAGGTTATGTATTATGTTTACGTTCCTCACCGGGGAACGAGTAAAGTTTGTATACATCATGGACTTGTTTCGACACACATTTGATTAGTGCAATACTGATATGATTCGTATGATTTATATCTATGACGTAACCGCCAACTTTAAGGATGTAAATAGTATGATTAGGTTAGGTTAGGTTAGGTTAGGTTAGGTTAGCTATCTTTTACATTGCATTC
This sequence comes from Tetropium fuscum, assembly GCA_964058915.1. Taxonomy (NCBI): domain Eukaryota; kingdom Metazoa; phylum Arthropoda; class Insecta; order Coleoptera; family Cerambycidae; genus Tetropium; species Tetropium fuscum. The sequence goes on along the minus strand of CAXKVY010002855.1, from coordinate 68,810 downwards.
CCAAGCTTATTTATAAAGATTTGTTAATAACTGTTACGCTAATGGAAAGCTTATTTTATGTAGTTTCATGTACAGGTTCAAAAGAGATGCATTGTTTTCATTATTTATCAACTGCGCAATAAATCATTTAAACAATACGTTAGCACATATTGTTTAAATAATTTATTGCCACGGCCTCGGCGCGGCATATCTAAAATACATATTTAAAAAATCATATCCAAAATTATTCAGAGAATTAAAAAATATTTTAGTAAAAAATATTCGTCGGTCTATTTTACGTATTTCGTGTCACATAACTATCACATATATCTGTCATAATAACAAAAGTACCTAGATGTCGAAGTCTACAATATATTTTCCGATCACATTATTGTTTAAACAATTTATTGTGTAGTTTATAATGATATAATTGATCCGAAATTATTAAACTAACAGTATGTCAGTTAAATGGAAAAAAATAATATGCATAATAAGAAAGAAAAATCAGAATTATTTTAAATAAAATTGTACTTGAATTATTATATTTCCAATATATTTTAATTGCACTCAGTATATACAATTTGTTCTCAGCTAAAACTTTGATGAGCAACAAAAAAAATTTTAGTCCTAAAATTAATAATGCGCATTAAACACATGTTGTGCACCACAGAAACGAAATGAGCATAATAAATTGTATAATGTATGTGTAGGTACACCAATGAACTAGGTATTGTCTATGTTTTTTGTGGCATTTTCTTCATTTTCTTTCCAGTAATATACTGGTTAGTTTAGGTTAGGTTACGTTAGGTTGGGTTAGGTTAAATTACCTTTGTTATTTTGATATGTTTGTATTGTTTGTATTTGGTTATTCGCCTACAATACGTATTTTTTTACTTAAGGTGGAAAGTACAAGTATAAAGTAAAAAAAGACAAGTAAAAGTTCAACTTTAGTACCTTGGTACACAAATAACTATTATGCCTAACTCACCTCACCACCTACATCAGAAATATAATGGTTTTCACCCTTAAAATTGCCATCTATGCTAAAATAAGGATGAGCACTTTTTAAAATCCATCTACAAACCTTGCCTGAGTTACTAAACCTCAAGATTTTATTTATTAGAAGCTGACTTTTACATGCAGAAACACTATATGTGTTCCATATTCCATCATTTTCATTTTCTGTGTACATAGTAACTCTAAACGCCATAATTCAGCTCGATAATTGCTTGAGGGCGGCAACTGCTTGGGGACTTGAAACAGCACTTGTGATGTTGTTGACGTATACTCAACGATTTTCAGGGCATATTTACTGTATGAGAATGTCAGTACGGTACAGTAGATGCCCAGTAAATGAATGCTCAAAAGGGGGGGTATAGAGGGAAATGGATGTAACATAATTTTTGACTCTGGGACTTTGTTTCAACTAGTTAGGAGGTAAACATACTAAAACCAGAAAATATGATAGACCGGGAGATGAGATTAGTTTTTCCTTTCTCTCATTTCATCTAGCATGCATTTTGGAGGAGTGAAAGTGTATTTTATGAGAGCAAATAAAAGCGGGTACTAGCCCACTGGACGCGAAACTGTGCGAAACTTAAGTTTGGTACATGGGAGGCTTTCATCTTTCATTATATGGTTGCCCTATCAGTAGTACTTTAGATACTGATGAAAGGTAGATTATACATGCGGACCGTAGACAAGCAGTTGCTTAAATCGCAGAGTGATTTGACAAATCTGCTACCAACATCTACTAGTATTTAAGAAACCACTGACATGAGGAGAGCCTCAATAATTTAAAAATAAGTTCTCACCCACCGATGATGCTAATAGCATATAATATTAAAACCTGTACGTTGAATTTTTATTTTCATATCCTGTTTTCAATCATTTAGAGTAACGTTTAAAGAAACCATCACAAACTGGTCAGTATCTTTAGCAAGAGTCATCGGTAAGAGTTATGGTAGTTTAATAACTACGAAAGGCCCCACACTACAACACTATATCTAGCAGTTTCTAAAAAAAGTTATATGATAAGAAATGAATGAATAATATAAAATATCAATATACATTTAATCCAGAGGATATATAAGTAAACCAAAACCGTGTTACCAAAACAGAAAAGTTGGTCAATTAGGACATCATATATCTGATTTTGCAATATCAATAATATACTTTAATTGAAAACACATGCTATATACGATGTGGGCCAAATTACGTCGGAAACCACTTCCATCATTAATAAGTTTCTTAGTTTCTTGTTTTTTTTTTCAGCAATTTTAATGAATTTGGTGTATATCATGGCCGTAGCAATTTTTAGTTAGGCAAGTTAGCAAAGTTAGACCTTTCGGACAAAACTTGAAATATCCAATATCCAATAGCAATATTTATAATGAATATAAATACAGATATACAGTTCTAATTGACTTTTACCGCCACATGGATGTTAAATGTGGTTTAAGAGTGTTTTTTATTAAGTATTTTTATTTTGAAGTCCAATGGCGTACATTGGTCAGAATAGAAAGACTAATTAATCTCTTAGTCCGATACGCCTTCTACTTCTCCAAGGATACGCTTTAGGCTGCTAAATAATTATTTGCAAAGTAACTGCTATAACTGTTATCTGTTTTCTCAAATTCCGTTTTGCAATGCACTTATTTGGAGATGGTGAGTAATATCTAGTGCATTATTGAGAAATGTGAAATAACCATACTCCTATCTACAGCTAGGTAACCCAATTCTTCCTGGACTAACGACTCTTACACATTCATCGCGCGATAATTTTTTTTTCACGTAACATGATAACATTTATTTAAATTGCATGTCATCAAAAATGATAGTGATAGCGATTTCGCCCATACTGTTATTTTGTCTACCTTTCCTCATGCCTTGTCTACATCATGGTCTACCTTGCCTCATGCGACTGCAGGTTAGCTCAATTTCCATATGAACTTATTACCCCTTGGAGTACATTCAATAGCGATTTAAAGTGGGAATAAAAGTTTGCATAAGCTAGCTCAGCTCTTAATAAAAATAAAAACAAAATTCAAATTAAATTAATGAGTTTGGTGATTACCGAATTCACTAATTACCGTGGACGCCACTGACTATGCGCAACTAAGTCAGATAGTCCCCAAATTATCCTGGGTATCGAATACACTCTGGCACTTTCTGTAATGCTTGGGGAAAAGAAAAATAATACACATAGTATACTTATTACTAGTTTTACTTTACAGTTGGAAATTTAAAAATGGTGCTACATAAAAAAAGAATTTAAGTTTACCAAAAATGTGGTATTATACCTGGAAACGCAGCAAATACATAAACAGCTTATACAGAAAAACGGTTTAAACATCAAAGTGCACGATGACCTTTCCGCAATCTATATATACAAAAATAGTGAGGCAATGCCTACCTAAATAGGTTGCTTAATCAGCGGGAGTAACCAGGTGAATACTTTGTTGAACGTTAGCTGAGGGCTCGTAACAACCTTATATTTTAAAACGTACACACTAACAATATCAAGTCAATACTTAAAACTATGCTTATCTGTAATATGCCACGAGTCTTCCAGGAATGTCGACTCTCCTGTGACTCAACGTCGGTACAGGGGTCGATAGATTTCAGCTAGGTGGTCCTAAAGGTGGTTCCAAAGGTGGTTCAAAAGAAATGTGGTTCCAAAAGAGGTGGTGTAAAAGAAAAGGTGGTGTGACTTACACTCGCCGAAAGACAATGAAGCCCTGTAATACAGACCGGTAAGCTTGTCTCGTTACAAGTAAAAAAAAGTTAGGATAAGTGAATATATATCTGGTAAAACTTACTAAGTAGCTGGAAAACGGCTTCGAAAAGATAGCCTCGCTGTGTCCCTCAATTAACTCTAGGGAGTTCAACGCAACGCAGGCTAGAGCCTGCGAGAACACAAAGTAGGCAAAATAAAACATTAACACGCGGTTTCAAGAAAAAAAAATGGCCTACCTCAGTGTGTTGATTAAAAGTTATTTGACCCCACTAATGTGGTATGTGCAGATTGTACCTTGTCGTATCCCATTATATCGGAACGTACATAATACGTTACTTAACCAAGAAAATCACTTTTAACACAATGAAAAACTACTATGCCATCCACGTGTTCGGCCCAGAAAAAACGTGACGAGGCCTACAATAAATACATACAATAAATTTCGAATTCTCAAAATATTAATTACTAAAAGGGAACGTAACAAATCGAGTTATATATTAATTAATGTATTTCATTTGATAATGCAGACAAAATGGCGAACAGAAAAACAAAATACTCATGATGCAAGACAGAAAAAAAATCAGGTGGTAGAAACTGTCACGTGACCATTCATCTTGCGCTTATCAAGGGCGGTCTGGCACCCAGTATAATAAGAATAACTTTATCTGGCATGGTAGAAAATACCGCAGTGATCTATATATATATATATATATATATATATATATATATATATATATATATATATATATATATATATATATATATATATATATATATATATATATATATATATATATATATATATATATATATATATATATATATATATATATATATATATATATATATATATATATATATATATATATATATATATATATATATATATATATATATATATATATATATATATATATATATATATATATATATATATATATATATATATATATATATATATATATATATATATATATATATATATATATATATATATATATATATATATATATATATATATATATATATATATATATATATATATATATATATATATATATATATATATATATATATATATATATATATATATATATATATATATATATATATATATATATATATATATATATATATATAATGAACTATATTATTAGATGACTTGAATAGTTATACCAAGTTTACAAAAAATCCGACATATAGAAATTGATTTATGAGCTTATACTCTCTTTCATTTCCAAATATACCTTCTAAAGCAAACTTTTAAATAGACTTATAACGACATCATACTTATTACGGCTTATAGGCATTAAACTACTTAATAAAATACATATAATTAGAGAAATTAAATGAGACAATGTCTCTTAATTATTTGGCGTCATAATTTTGAGCTTGGCGCGAGTTTAAAACATCGCATCGGGACGAAATTAACAATTTACCCCAGTTAGGGCCGGCCGTGTTGAGAAATGGCGTTTAAAACCAAGAAATTACTCATAGCGTCTGACAACTTAAATAGGTCATTCGTTCATTATTAATTATATAGGACGATTGTACATATTTGACAAATGATGTAGAAATAAGTATAGCGCGAGACAGTGCTATACAACATTTTTAAAATTAGTTTATAATTGGGTAAAGTTCTACTGCATAATAAAAAAATATAAAGAGAATCGCTTTCCATTTTGTTTTTGTGAATACACGTTTAAATAATTTTCTAGATTTCTTGTATAGACCATGTGAAGAAAGTGGAATCAAGAATGTGGTATCTTGATATTATGATGGATACTCCCGTTAAACCCGTCATAATAAATGTAAATGAAACCAGTAGTGAAAGTGACTTATTTCCAGATAGTGAATAGTGATATGAATTTCTGATGTGAGTTTATGTGAAGAGTGCTACTAATAAGCGAAAGTGAAAAATATCTAACCTAAGTAACCTAACGACGTTTTATCCTGGCAAGGGGCCCTCTTACCTCCCCGTGGTCCTTGCTGGGCAATAGCAATTTATTTATTTCTTTTATTTTATATGAGCACTAAGTTATACACGCAACATGCAAATTGTTTTCAATATATTTTAAATACATTCAAAACTAAATAATTTCTTGCATCAACGTTTTGCACATATACGAATATGACATACTAAGACATCTTTTGAAGTCACTTCACCTTGGTTGCGCATGATGGTACGCCACTGAGCAGTAAAGCCAGTAAATCGCCGGCTTGTTCATGCAGTGATAGTTCATAGTGATGTGATTTACCGCTTCTGTAGTAATTTTTTGCTCTACTTTGTATATCAAACGAAAACACTATAGATTTGTACATTAGATTTGTCATATTTTTATTTATTAGGGTTATTCTAGAACATTTAAATTGGATTCGAAATACACCAATGTTTAAATATTTATAAGGGCATAAGGGGTTGTTTCATTTAAATGGTTTCAAAGTAAGTAGAAGAAGTACAATACATTTTAACTTATTCGCTTAACTCAAATCCAGATTGTGGCCATTTTAATTTCCTTGTCTAAATTTGAATATCAATTTAGACATACATTTAAAAGTGTATTTAACTCTAATTACTGGGGACTGTATAATAAAAATAATCGAAATTTCACACCATTGCCTTTTTGAAGATTCAATTTCACAAAGTCGCAGTCTTGTATTTTTAAATAGCTCAAAACAGTAAACTGGGTAAACTTAATTTACTCCTGTAATAACTCAAGAAAATATCATCACATAGAAAGGCGCGGGAATTTGGTCCCAACTGTCTCAAATCTCTTAAATTCTCAAGTCCGTGATATAGCCTAAGAGGACAATTTGTAAGAACCGCCATTACATAGTTATCGAACGCATAAATTTGTATTCCCACATCCCATATATCATGTGTAATATTTATAAAAACTTGCTACTTTCGTATATCATAAAAGATATTCGACATAGATTTCTAGTGTAATACATTTTCAAACACGAAACTAGGATTTAATACATATTTCATGACGTCGCCACTGTTTTATGGCACAGGATCACTTTATTATTAATAACCCCTGTGGTGCATCGCCACTTTGGAGATGACTTTTTGTATATTATTTGTGGAAGAAACTAGATTGTCTTTTAAAATTTGATCTTGATATAAACGAACACTAGAGACTACATCTTTCTGAATAATGATGTTATTTGCAACACCCCTATTTTTATCGTAGCTCGAGATTACATTTTGTGGCCCATTTATTATTTTATATGTGAACAACAACTGATTGACCCATTCCTCAGGCGCGATTAGATTTTACTGCGCAATATTTTGAAACGGTGATTTAAAGAAATCGGACTACGAGGAAATCCTTCGAGAAAGGATTATTATAACTGCATACAATGCTCAATCAGCCCAATGATCAATTAGCTATCTTTGTATGTAGAGCATTGTACATTGTACTGACTATTAATTTTGGGATTTTTTTATTCTGGCTGCCGAAACTACCCGTATGGAAAAATTTAGCTCCGCGATGCAGATTCCAGATAGAGGTCCTTTTTAGGGTTCCGTATCCAAAGGATAAATACCCTATTACTAAGACTCCGCTGTCCGTCCGTCTGTCACCAGGCTGTATCTCACGAACCGTGATAGTTAGACAGTTGAAATTTTCACAGATGATGTATTTCTGTTGCCGCTATAATAACAAATATTAAAAAACAGAATAAAATAAATATTTAAGTGGGGCTCCCATTCAACAGACATAATTTTTTTTGCCGTTTTTATAGTTAACAGTACGAACCCTTCGTGCGCGAGTTCGACTCGCACTTGGCCGTTTTTTTCGTCTCTGACAACTGTACTACAAGCTTTATTATAAATTTTGTTTTAAAACCTGCTGTTTGTACCCGCTTAAAATGTATTTCTTCTAGATGACACAAAACTTTTAAAAAATATCCCAATACTCTTAACTAACGAAGACTCTAGCTATCAAAGCAATGCAACAATTCTATGGAGAAACAAGAATCAGTGAATTTAACAACAAAGCTACCCAATTTATCAGTCATCTCGTTGGTTTTAATGGAACATTGAGTGACGAAAGCGGAAAGGAATATTGGAAACATTGACACTGAGACCACCACACAGAACTCAAAAACATAGAATGCTGACTATTGACATAAAACTAAGCATACAATGTGGCATACCCATGCGAAGACGATGGTTTAGGGGTTATGTTCGTAATATTGTTGCTTATGTTCGCTACCCTTTTTTAAAGGCATTCAAGTACAAGTATAAGGCAGCGGAAATTTTTAAAGGTTGCTCGGCTCGAACTCGAAATAAATATGTTATGGGGGTTATGATATGTGATCACAGAACGGCTACCGGTGCCGCCACTACAAATCAAGTGACCCTTGCCAACATCTTTTAAAATTCCCTAAACCCGTCGCGTCGTCCACGCATGGGTGGTTCATTGTTACTGGTAATCACTATTCTACTTTATTTATGAGGTCTGTGGAGTCAACACAGAGACAGAGACATGCTTCAGCTTAAATGAAAACTTATAAAAGACCGTTTACCGTTAGAAATTAATGGAGTTTTATTTGAGGCAACTTATAATGGGACTAAATATGATAATGAGATTGAAAATTATAACAAGACTAATGTGGTATTGATTTTAATATGGTAATAATTGAAGTAAGTGTAAGAGGAAATATCGGCATTGAAATTAACACTGAATGTAACGCGATTACTAAAATTATTTTTTCAATGTGTTTATCAAAGCAAAGCTCGTTCAAGGAGTTAATATAATATCAAACATTATTAAAAAAAGAGACCTACGTTCTAAATGAAAAATAGATATGGAAGGCATATCTACATTATCTGAAGAAATACGAAAGATAGCAAAAACGAAAAACGTCTGACATATATGGCTAAAGCTGCAGTGAAATGGTTCGAATTTCACAAAGAAAAATAGACAAACAAAATGGAAAACGTAGAAAGTGTAGAGAAAAGAAAATTGGAAAGAAAATTATTAAATTGAAAGGAACACAAACCTAAAATTGAACATAATGTACATGGAAACAGGAAGATGATGAAGAGAAAATTACAACAAAAAGCTCAGAGGAAAGGAATTCCAAAAACACCTCTAACGGCAGAATTAAGACATAAAATGAGAGCATAAACTCAAATTTGATTTTTGTATTAACTGTTCATTCACCGGCTGATTCACCGTATCTATTTACGTTTCTATAAACCGTAATTTGTTACATTGTTGATAAATATTGCTATCTAGAAAGGGCTCTCAGAAGGACAGTATAAATGTTTCTATTAAACTAAGCTTATCCTCGAGAAACCAATCGACTAGTTATACGGCAGCAAACTAGTTTTATTGCACCACAGCCACTACAAAGTGGGAATTCCGTATTGATTTGATTTGATGAACGCTCGTAAATAAAGTATTTCTGTAGTCGAAAAAATACTTGCCCTGTTTCATACAACAAGAACTACACGAAAAGTTCATATCACTAACAGAACACAACAAAATGGATTTATCTTATAAACCACTATAAAAAATATGCTTTTCCGCACTGTTTGCTATGCTCAAAGTAGATTTTTTGTCAGAAAACATGGCGAATAAGTGTCATAAAATATGTGTTTTGTCTATATACAGTTCTATCCATTGAATTGTAATGCATGTATAAATATATATATATATATATATATATATATATATATATATATATATATATATATATATATATATATATATATATATATATATATATATATATATATATATATATATATATATATATATATATATATATATATATATATAACTTTGGGAAATATGCGTGTCGAAAGTTGTAGCAACAGCTATTTCCCGGCGCGGCGGCCGGTGTAGGAAAATTAGACATACCAGTGAAGGGAAATATGTAATTCTGGATGATGAATGTCTTTTTTTACCGGTGGTTGGACGGGTTCGTTTACAGCGTACTTTATTGAACGCAACAAATCAAGTAATAAAGTATAAAATTATTCTACGAAATATGAAATCAATTGTTTTATATTATTTAATATTCAAAGCTACCGAAATTGACGAAAAGTTAAATATTTAAAAATATTAAAATTGCTGGTAGGTAATAAATATATCTATCAGATCCATACAGAAAATCGGGTGATACCATTATATCCGTATTTGTTTGTAGTAGGTGCTAGGTGGAAAGGAAATAACAATTCTACAAGGTGAATATGAAACACACACGCATATTTCAATCTGCTTTAGACTTTATAACTTGATGACAAAAATAGTCACTTAAAACTATGTAAAAAATAAGGGGATTCTTTTGTGAAGATTTGGCTCTTGGCTCACTTTGCATATAGTTTCAATGTCAATGAACGCGAACCAGTTCACTGCGGTAACTGGGGCACCGAAGTTGGGTTATTGTTCATGTTTCAGCAGGTGTGTGTATGCATTCCACCCAGCTTTCACTTTATTGTTGCCGCGTATTGAAGAATTAATATTAAGTGTATTTATTGTAACAGGGACTCTCTATAATATTCATAGTTTTAATTGACACAGCCATATGTTGATACACAAATTTTCCTTTGATTTGACGCATAATCTTTCAATTAAAATTTAAAAAAATGAGTTTTCCAATAAAAAATCATCGTAAACGCGCAAACACGACAGGTTGAGGTGCTGCGCCTGCGTAAAAGCGCCCATCCCGTACTCTGCAAAATTTACAGTGTAGTAGACTCGTTAAAATGAAGCCGCTAACATCATTTTTACCACTGTTATATTAATTTCCATAATGGTGAACAGGGGACTAAAATGATATTGTGCTAACTAATTACGGGGAAGCTGGAGGAAATTCTAATAGAACGAGGGTATATAAGTGTTATATTGAACATTGAAGGTATATATCTAAGGTCCTACAGAACTTTTATATCGCCATATTCCCCACACCAGGACTTTTACTTCTGTAGTGTAGCAGGATTAATATGTACCCTCAAAAACACTGGTTACAGAATAATTCACTTATCTCAATTGGTTATATAATTTTTAATGTTTCTAATTTTTAAATTTATTTGAGGTGTCTAGTTTTTCATATAGTTTCAAAAAATTTTCAATGCTGAAATTAGAAATTTCATAAATGCAAAACATAAATTTATCGAAGAAAAAAAAACAAAAGTGACACTTTTTGGGACAAAAACATAAGTGACACTTTTCAAAACTTTTTGCAACTACCTAGTTGTGACAGTATTACTTTTCCCAAATGGAAATGAAAAGTAATCCGTGTCAAAACTAAAAAAGTGTCGCTTTAATTATATCGGTATATTAAATTTTGCCAATTTATTTCGTTTTCTCCACTACAATGCAATAGTAATGTACGCAAACAAGAAACACAGGGTGTGCTACAAAACTGTATATATCCTCTAATAACAGCGATATTAAAATAAACCAGAAAAGGTAATGTGCTAAGAATGACAGTAAAATTAGCTCCAATAGGGAACGATCTCATTTTGTTATTGCATAAAAATGTTCTACCATACTGAAAAATAAGATATGCAAAATGTGACGCCTTAATTCCTAATAATATATTTGTTATACATTATTAAAGTCTCGTGCGCAAGCGAACCCTTTTAAACAGGTAAAGAGACCGATTCGGTCGGCTACGACCCGACACGGCACCCCCCGGGGTAATACACACCAGCGAAGAAAGTCAGGACCGCTAGAAGCAAGGCTCTGCCGGTGGGGCCCATCAGCCAGGACCGGGAGAGGCTGCGTAACTTCACATGACACTGATCACATAGATATTAGGGGTAAAGAGCGATGGTACCGCTCCGCCCCCTCTTACCGAGGTCACATCTTTAGCCACGAGGTCGGCTAAGGGAGATCCCAGCAGTCGACTTTCATAGGTCATTAGGCCACTTTCCGGCGCAACGCCTACCGAATATCGTAATTTGTGACGTCACAGCTCTTTTCGGGCCGCTTCAATTTTATCGCTGTTTAGATCCTTCATAGTGATCGCGCGGAATTAGAAATCTTGTTTTTTTGTGAAGTACCCGTTTTATTACAACGTTACGTTATGTTTTCTAGTGTTATTTTTATATTTAAAATGTTACTCTTGTTCCCTATTATTGCAATTTGCTTTTGTTACTGGTACCACATAATAAATTATAAATATAAAAGTGTATAACTTGAACGTGTAGAAGTTGATACCTTTCAGATACAAAGTTTGTTGCACTTAAAACAACATCATCCGGAGTTTTAACCATTACTGGGACTTTTCGACACACGGGCGATTTTAAAATTCGTACTAGCATTTTTAAGTTGTCCTGCAGTATATTACTTGGACACATGTAAATTTTTGTAACCACCACAGAAACTGGTACAGATAAAGCTAGGGCAAGCCCTAGATGTTCTGTTGTCATTCCTATAATACCAGGATTTGCACCAAACTAAACCATTCATTGCCAAATAAATATAATATTAAACAGTAATATTACTCTACGTAATATTACATAGTCAAGGCATTCAAAACATTGGGAATTTACGCAACAACCCTACCCCTACATCGCTTTACACCCGGCATTTACGCGAACTGAAGTCTTAATAAAAGTCAGTGGTATACACAGTGTGACCCACTGAAAGCGGGACACCCTGGTAAAATCCGTATTAATGGTCCGATTTCGACAATTTTTTTTCACAAGATAACAAATGATAACAATGATAAAAAATGGGAATGATATCAAAAAATCAGATATGAAGAGGCAACAAGGTATTTTGGGACATGTTTGCAACGGGCAAAGTACCTACTCTAATTGATATCCGCCACGCGAAAGCTTCTGTCGAGCTCGGAATAATAGAAATTTGGCTCCTTTGTGTAAGTAACTATAGTACAAAGATAAGATGGGAAACTTTGTAATTAATCTCTTAATAGAAAACGTGACGAAATCGGAATTCTTTTCGTTGTACTCTCGTGTGACGGACTTTATTTGTATTAATGTATGTATGTATGTATGTATGTATGTATATATATGTATGTATGTATGCATGTATGTATGTATGAAAGTATGTATGTCTGTATGTATGTATGTATGTATGTATGTATGTAAGTATGTACGTATGTACGTACGTATGTAGGTATGTATGTATGTATGTATGTATGTATGTATGTATGTATGTATGTATGTATGTATGTATGTATGTATGTATGTATGTATGTATGTATGTATGTATGTATGTATGTATGTATGTATGTATGTATGTATGTATGTATGTATGTATGTATGTATGTATGTATGTATGTATGTATGTATGTATGTATGTATGTATGTATGTATGTATGTATGTATGTATGTATATATGTATGTATGTATGTATGTATGTATGTATGTATGTATGTATGTATGTATGTATGTATGTATGTATGTATGTATGCATGCATGCATGCATACATACACAGATACATAGATACGTAGTGTACGTATCTGTGTACGTATCTGTGGTCCTATGTCCTGCATGCATGTACGTATCTGTGGTCCTATATGACATTAATATCATGGCAGAAACGAAATACCGCTTTGCTGAAATATATATGAAACTTAATAGAAATCCATAAGGAAAACGCCGCCCTTTTTAATCTAGAATGATACATTACTAATAGGTATCTTAATAGGTATCTTTAATAAAGGATCCGTTTTGAAATAACACGGTTCTTTTTTCCAACTCCACTCATGTGAAAACCAGGACTCCATGGGAAGCATTTATCTGATTGTTTGAAGTAAACTTAAAAGGTTTATCGTAAAGAATATTTTATATTGAGTGCGAAAAGAGCTGAAAAACGTGTTTGTTCAGTGTAGCGTGCATTTCTCCTGAGTTCATTAATTTAGTTTTATAATTATATATCTAAATGTGGCGCCCATACATTACAATCCAAAAACCAAAAATATATTAAATATTTCCTATTTATTTTTCCTAAAATATATCCTATTTATTTAACACTTAAAATTGTTTTATTTCTATACGATTTTTTTAAAATATATATTGATTACATTAGGTATGTGTAATTTTATTACACAATACATAAATTGTACCTGTATGATGGCGGGTCGAAAAATTAAAAATATAGTTCCAGAAATCATATAATGCACATTCTTACTGTTCTTTATCGACTATGTACGTAACACGTAAGTAATAAACAACGTTACACAGTTAGATTCTTTACCATTCACATTTAAATTACTAAATTCAAGTTCTCATGTGACTGTGGCAACTAATATAGAATAGGACGCGTATGGGCAGCTAAAATTATCAAAAACCAAATTAATGAGACTTATTTTCAACATCGGTGCCCATGTACGCTGAATATATATTAGGATTAGGCGCATGCTAAGTATAATCTTTTTCATAGAAACATCTACGCTATTCTCGTATATTTTCTGTACTACATAATCCCTTCATATAACTCGAATCTGTGAAGGATCAAATTAAGTACACGTTACTGATCCCGCTATACCCTCACAGAATTAATTATTTTGCACACGCCCATCTAACCCTAAGGATTTTTCGTCTACTTGATGTTTTGATTGCATGAGGAGCATAGTCTTTGCCAACTTCAGTAAGTTATCCAGCAATTTTCAAATGTATACAACACCACACGGTCGCTAACATGTTTTAGAACAACATTATGGGCTTTAGCTAAAATTACACATTATTTAGGTTTGCTTGAAATCATATAGACGTTATATTATAGTAAACTTATATGCGATATAAACAAATGGCTAATCTAGAAGGGCACCTTGATAATCACGATGTATACCTGAAATTAATACATTGTTATAAATAAAATTGATTGAGCTGTATTTTACTTGATGAAAATCTTTGTCAAATTATAACAAAAAACACTTCAGCATTATTATATTAATTAAAATATTATATTAAAATTTTCACAAAATTTTTATTTCATCGGTAACAATTATTGTTTCGGTATTATAAGAGCTTCCTCAGATGAAAATAACACTGAACCACTTTACTTTCTGAGTGAAATAAAACCAAACACAGCTATAGGCAATGCACTCAACGCACATTTCACTAAGCAATTCGACATCACCGGGTGATGAATAAAACTTTTGTTTTAGTCATGCTCTTCTAACTAATCATCTCCTTACAGATGCTTAGTCACCCTCCATAGCAATTATCTCCCGGCAATAATAACTTGTTTAGCGAAATGCACTTGATGGCAGTGTACTGCTTCGTGTTAGTGGAACGCTAATATATGAAAATATTAGAGTTCACATTAAAAGTCAGCCAATTTTAAATGTAAATGTGATCTTCTTGATTTGCCGTGTGGGAACATTCATCTGAAATTTTAATTATGTTTTTTTCTCCATGGGATCGATCAAACGACCCCCTGCTCAATATAAAAACTATTAAATCCGCTCATAATGTATAACTGCCATCTTGAAAACATGAAGCTGGCAGAGAGAATTAGGGATGACACAGCTGAGAAATACGATGAAAAGCATTAGAGATTAATGTTCACATTAAGAGCGAAATACTAAATTAAATAAGAGGAAGCCATGTTACCGGGTCAGAATTTTCTGAAATTATGAAATCTTTGATTCCGCAATTATATACACTCCCCGGCACAAAATTCCGTCACCCTAAAATTTTGCCCAATTTTGATGTTTTATAACTTTTTTATTTTTCATCTGATTTTCATAAATTTTTTACCAGTCTGTAGATCAGTTCATTGTGTGTCTTTTTAATTATTGTAATAAGTCATATTTTTCGTCCAGGCAATATTATACAGGGGTAAATCAAAGTGTTGTTTTTTGTCGTAAACTCAAAACACCCTGTGGAAAAATTGAGGCGAATAATTTTGTTTACAAACTGTTTGCTGCCATCTTAGACGTATTGTAAACATTTTGTTTTTTGATTCATCCCATTATCTCATTTCTTCTGCGAGCAGCAAAATTTTAAATGAAACGCTGATTTCAAGCTTATTTTTATTAACAAAAACATCCACTAGGTATATCACAAAATTAATTAACAAAGACAAATTTTAATAACGTGTATGTCCTCCTCTCGCAGCAATGACAGCTTGCATTCTTCGTGGCATCGAATTAATAAGATTACTTATTCTGTCTTGAGGAATAGCCTGATATTCTTCTGTCAGCGCCAGCCGTAAGTCTTGCAAGGTTAGTGGTTGCACAGGACGGCGACGGAGTGCTCTTTTAAGAACATCCCAAAGATGTTCGATTGGGTTGAGATCCGGGCTACATGCGGGCCAGTCCAATCTTGGAAGTCCAACCTCATCCAGATATTCGCTCACTACCCGTGCAACGTGAGGTCTAGCATTATCATGCATTAATGTAAATTGGTTCCCAATGAAAGGAGCAAATGGAACAACAATTTCTTGGAGGATTTCCTCAATGTAACGGTGGGCGGTTAGTGCTCCATTTTCAACAAATACAAGGTCAGTACGTGCATCGGTAGAAATACCCGCCCAAACCATGACTGAACCACCGTAATATTGCAGTCGCTCAGATATGGTGCAGTCTGCATATCTTTCATTTCTACGTCTGTATACCCGTTCACGACCATCCGGCGACCTTAAACAAACCCTGGATTCATCTATGAATAGTACGTTTCCCCACTGTTCTACAGTCCAGTCAGCATGCGCTCTTGCAAATCTCAGTCGATGCCGAGGAAGCAATTCTGGACATACTGCTGGCCTTCGTGAATGCAATCCTGCTTCTAACAATCTTCTACGTATCGTTCTTTCACTTACACTTACTCGACGTACCATTTGCAAGTCATTTTTTAGATACACAGCAGTAGCTCTTCGATCTCTTAAAGAACTCATAATGACAAAGTGATCATCAGCTTGAGTGGTCATTCTCCTTCTGCCAGAGCCTTGCCGCCTAATAAAGTTTCCCGTTTGTAGATACCTATTCCAAACATCACAAACTGTAGACCGCGCAATTCCCAGAGTACGGGAGACATAACTCTTATTGCGGCCATCCTCTATTAAGGCAACAATTCTACCTACGTCTGCTGTAGTTACCATGATGACAACACACTAAATTAACTGTACTGTCAAATATTCTGTCACAATAACCGCGTATTTAGCCAACGTCGATGTTTTTTAATTAAAAATGATAAAATTAACAGCGTTTCATTTAAAATTTTGCTGCTCGCAGAAGAAATGAGATAATGGGATGAATCAAAAAACAAAATGTTTACAATACGTCTAAGATGGCAGCAAACAGTTTGTAAACAAAATTATTCGCCTCAATTTTTCCACAGGGTGTTTTGAGTTTACGACAAAAAACAACACTTTGATTTACCCCTGTATAATATTGCCTGGACGAAAAATATGACTTATTACAATAATTAAAAAGACACACAATGAACTGATCTACAGACTGGTAAAAAATTTATGAAAATCAGATGAAAAATAAAAAAGTTATAAAACATCAAAATTGGGCAAAATTTTAGGGTGACGGAATTTTGTGCCGGGGAGTGTATTATTAAATTTTGAGAAATTTTAAAAACTTAAATAGTAAGTAAAATGAATACATAATTTAACTAAATATTAACTACTAAAAAACTACTGTAAAGTTTTAAGTACCTAAATGTCTCCAGTCAAGAGTTATAATGGGAGGAACTTTTGCCCTCACTGTATAATTATAAATAGATTATTACATATTAGAATCGTTCAATATAAACGTGGTTCCTTCTCTAGTTTCTAGTAGTATTCGAGTTTTATGCAAAACTTTATTGAGGTCTTTTATTGAGCTGGAATTACGGGATATAATAATAGACGTGAACTGCTTTTTAACAATGAGGAAATAAACTGCTACTAAAAGTGCTTAACGTACTCCGAAAATCCAGATATTAAATAGCATGGGTAAGAAACCAGTTTTATTTTATACCCTTATATGACTTAATGGTCTTATAAAGCAATTTTCACGTATACTACCCAAATAAAAGATGACGAACTATTTAGGTCATTCAACCAACTATCTCCCAAACAGACAATAAGTTTTAGTTCCGGATTATTTTACTAGACAGCTAGCACATCCCAGAGATAAATGTTCCCAAGAATATATATAATTTCCAGGAATGAGTTTCTGTTTCATTTTGTCGCTTTAATATTATTTGCTATTTGATACTATGAGTACAATAATTTATTAACACCCATATTTATATTTTATTTCCTTACAGTTTTTAGATAAATGCGGTTTTATGCGCAAAATTATACAAAAAATGTGCACCTTGCAAATATTTTATATTAAAACTTTGAGTAAGTATTTTTCCTGAAAAATATACCTGTAGGGTAGGCCGAGGTCGAAAGTAACAATTTTGGCTTGAACATTAATTGTTAGAGAACTGTAACAGACAATTAAAAACTCTTGCCATTCACGTCTTGCCTACACATTTCACAATATTAAAACGTGTAATTTAGACCTTCCGATAAACATAGTTAATAGTAATTAGGAAAAAATGATAGTGGGGGAAAATGTTACGACCGCCCCCAACTCCGGGGCGGTTGTAACAGTATACGGGGTCGATAGTAACAAAGTGTTTAAAACCCAAACATAAATTATTTATTCAACGCAGGCTACTTTCGCATACCTACAGAATATAACAAAAAAGGATTCGTAAACATGTAAAGAAATAATAAAGGAATATTTTTAAGGTATCAATGAAGTAAGTCTAATTATATAAATAGTCTAATTAATCTGAATCACAGTTTTGGCAAATGTATAAGTCCTCTTGCTGTGTACATTCTTCATGTGACCATTGTTTACACTCAATGCATTGGACCCAGTCTTCCCCTGGTTTACTTGAAGTGTATGGTTCAAGGCATACAAGACAAAAACAATCGCCATCATCTTCGTCGCTATCTTTTTTCTTGTATTTCTTATTTTGTTTATCTTTTCTAGGTAGATTTCTTGTTTTCGATTTACCGCCGAAAAAGTTTCTTTTCACATTTTTCTTCTTCTTCTCTTCATATTCTGCTCTAATTTGTCCCTTCTCAGGGGTATCAGTATATATAGCAGATTTCCTTTTCTTCTTGCCCTTATTTCCTTCTATTCTAGGCGGCGCTTTGGGAAAAGTTCTGACTGCCTCTGGTGCAAAATTTTCAATTGAGGTAAGCCGAGAAGTTGACGCTACAGTTTGCTTTCCACTTGATTATTATTTTCAACTAGCACAGATGATGTCGATGATGTAGGTTCATTATTAGGTTTATCGTTTTGTTTTTCTGGTGGTGCCGGTGATTCATTTTCGGCATCTGCTGTTTCGTTCACACTAAGGTTGGGATCATTGCCCACGTTATTTACTGGAGCAGGCCGATCGGTCACATAAGACGGTGCGTAGTCTAGAGGTGTAAATATGTGTCTGTTATAAGGAAATATCCCTGTGCACCTGAAACCTGCTTGAATGTTGCTTGATGTCAGCGCCATCGGGAGAGCTGTAGAAATAATGGATGGAATGTTATATATTGTCATTGTTTTGCCTGGATTACTGCGCATCCATCCATCACAGCAAGAATTAACAGCTTTTTTTAAAGGCCCATATACATAACGACCTAGTGGCTGTAGCTTGTGCGAACAGTGCGGCGGGAAGGACAATACTACTATACCCTTTTCAGAGCAGTAGTCAAGGGCTTGAATGGAGATATGTGACGAGTGGTTATCTAGTAATAGGAGGACTCTGTGGTCAGTAGTTGCAGATGTATATTTTTGAAAATGTTCTAAATGTATAAGAAATTCCTTTTCCTGCATCCAACCGCTGGCGTTTCCAGTCCCAATGCTCCCAGTTGGACCATCCCGAATAAAATGTTCTTGGTAGCGAATCCTTGGGAAAACAAACATTGGCGGCACAAAATTGCCAACAGCATTCACTGTGCAAGTCACCGTGACCAAGGTTCCGCAATTCTATTGGGCCTTTGGACGGTAGTAGTCCCTGTTTCGTCCACGTTGAATATATCTTTGGGCTCAAATTTGTATTTCTCTAAAACTCTTTGCAGGTTGTCGAAAAACATATTTACATTTGTTTCATTAAAACTAGTTGCACGGGATAAACTAGTTGGTTGCGCACACCTTAAAGATAGCTGTGGTTGTCGCTTCATGAATCTGGTAAACCAGTCGCCATCTGGTTTTCTTCCCACTGTGGTGGCACGGCTAACTTATATTTTTTCGCCATTTCATACGCAAATCTTCTGATTTCTTTGGGACAAAAACCATAGTATATGGTTGCTGCTTTTATTATATAAGTTGCCATAATATGTTCCTGCTCCTCGGCAAAGACTTTATTCCAAGCTCTATAGTCCATAGTCACCAAAGTATTTTCTCCTTCGTTGCCGCCAGTTAGTGCTTCTTTTTTCTTTTTATATCTTGCTAAAGATACGTGACACAAATCAAATTGTTTCGCCGCTGCACGAATAGACAATCTACCGTTTTCTACTTCGGTGTATGCAGCTTCATATGTTGATATGTCTTTGGTACCTCTGTCTGTTCTTCTTGCTTTTGTACGTGGCATTCTGAAATTTAAGAGACCATACTTACAACACCGAATATCTAAAAAATAATTCGGTGTCGGTTGTAACATGATGTTACAATCGCTCCCGTGTGTGCTTATTTAAAACTCTTCAATTTTTTGTGATAAATATAGGCAATGATTAACAAACATTAGTAACTATCCTATGCAGAAATGGTTAATCTCAACGATATGTGCGAGAAAAGGTACATACATGCAGCAGAAAAACTTATGTAAGTATTTAAAAAGCTTTAAACAAACTTACTTGAAGGCATATAAAACAATCTCGGTCTCGCACACAACACTGAGCTGTACCGACGTCGCCGCCATACAGAGGTATGGTTCGCTGAAGGTGACGCCATCTAACGTACCGACGCATGGGTTCTTACGATTGCTGTAGTTCCTATATTTGAGTTGTTACTTTCGCCCCCTGTTACTTTCGACCTCGGTCTACCCTACTTTATGAAATATTGTTTCTCACGTGGTTATTTTGATATATGACACGTCACTACTCTAGATTCCTAGTTTGTTTATAAGGGACTATGCAAATGTGTTGGCAGAACCCCTAGCAGCAATTTATAATGTGACCTTGAAATCTGGGACTTTTCCAGAATTATGGAAACAGGGCAAAATTTGTCCTATATTTAAATCAAGGTGGCAAACATCAAATAACAAAATATCGACCCATCACGATTTTATCGAATCTGACAAAGATCTTTGAAATGTTTTTTGTATACGGTTTTTTTTAGTGACAAGTTGGTACAGATTTTTAAATAATATTTATCAAATCTTTTACAATATGTGGAGTACAAGGGCTTCCACTCACCTAAAATTATTTCTACATCAGGTGTTCCCCAAGGTTCCACATTGGGGCCATTGCTCTTTAATATCTTCATTAATGATCTAGTAGTGCATTTAATATTACATCTATGTTATTTGCTGATGAATTGAACCTGTTTACCTGTGAAATTATTTAGTACATTAATTCACACCAGTAATTATGTTGTGAATCTATAATGAACTCCATTTGAAGTGGACCAAAGAAATTTGGGGTCAAATTTAAGCTGCTGTAAATTTCGAACCCAGTGGCGTAGAACTATGAATTTTTTATTGTATAGGTCTATCGTTCTAACAAAATAATATATGCTGTGTACGTCTCCAGTTTGTTTATTTTAAGAGATGCAGCGGATTTAGTAGAACTATGTTTTTTTCGTAAATTTTAAATGGATACACAGGCTGTACTAATAGAACGAGAATGAGCCTCTTTCCTTTTGTAGCCTAATTCTTGGGTTTTTTCTCTGTTTCTGAATCGTTTTTAAACCCAGTATTTGAAGAGGTTTTCGTAAACCACTGCATTTGAAGTAAAAAAATCTCATAAAATTGTGTTGCAATAATGAGTGGCTTTGGAAAAATTGCTTCATTGGAAACTGTTAAATTTACGAAAATAGACTAGTTTTCTAATTGTCACACTAAATAGCGGAATAATGGCACGTTTACCAATAGATTAATTATCTCAAGCAGTTGGTATGCTCCTTAGCGGAAGCACTCAAAGGAATGTGGTAGCATTTTTTGGTATCAGTCATAGTGTTATAAGTCGTGCATGGGCAATTAAATTCCGTTCATTTTCGTCATGGCAGAGGTCGTGTAAGAAAAACTACTGCTAGAATTGATAGATCAATACGTTTCATTACCAGAAGAAGGAGAACTATTGTTGCCTCAGAATTAGTAGAATATATTCGAGAAGTGAATAATTTAAACATATCCCAAAATACAGTTCGGATGCTATTACGTGAAGTAAATTTGAGGGCAACACGACCAGCTAGATATGTACGTTATCAGCTGAAGAGGAATCGCATATATTTTTGTAGAGAACATTTGAATTGGAATTTAAATGTAGCTAAATGTAAAGTTATGACGTTTACAAGAAAACTAAGGCCAGTTCACTTTGACCACATCATTAATACCAGTCAACGTGAACTATGTCTTGATACCTCAGATTTGGGATTTAGGTAGAGCATTTGACGATAAACTTATATTTGACATCCATATAAATAATATTGCCTCTTCTGTGATGCGTTCACTGAGATTTATAATAACATTTTTTATAATGTAGATTGTTCTAAATGTACGGTACTATACGTTCGTAACTATTTACCAAGTACACAACGCCAAACTTAACAATGTTCGGAGGAAATTACTTAAATATCTATATTTGAAATGTTACGGTGTTTATGTTATCCTCGAGCAGGGATTTAATCATAATCATTTTATCACAAGTTGAATATTAGCTGGACTAGTATTTCTCTACAAATTATATAACCAGATTTATTGTTTCAACTTCATTCCAGAGCAATATTTAGAGTTCCACATTTTAATGTTAGAATTACAACAGTTTTCTACCTTCCACAGGTAAAAACAAATGTTGTGTTAGTCACCTATGTATTTGGTGTGCAATAATTTTAATCTGATTAATAATTTTGTAGAGAATATTGTGTTTCCCAAAATTCATAAATCAGTACGATTTATCAGAATATGCATTTATTAACTTGTATATGTCAACTGTATATGATCTCATAACATACAGTAAGTCCTCATAATATACAGTTTATGTCTTGTATATGCGCAATTGTCATACTGAAAAACATATCTAAATCTAACAAATATTAACCTAGGCTTAAAATCTCTCACCCTCACAACCAACTAGAACCTCCACAATTTTTATTGGTGTGATGTTGCACATCAATATTGAATTTTTATTTTTGATTATTATATTCGAATGCACATCATTGTAATCAATATAATTTCCAGGCAACGAAAGATTTGGATTCAACAGAATTGAAATAAGAATTGAATTAGTTGCTGATTCCACCTCATATCCTCGAGTTCACACATTCCCCAAATTAATTCAACCAGATAATTGCTTTTGAAATAGAAACCCATATAATGCATACAGTTAATGGTGTACCCGATCGAGATCCGAACGGGATCCTGTAAATATACGACATTATAGATGCACGGTTAATGGAACAATTTGCTGCCACTGCCAAATTCGACTATCTCGTCAAAATTGATACTGACTACATATAAGTGCGCACATGAAAATCCAAAATGTTGGTCTGTGTGCTGCTCTACCTCGAAAACTGTCGAAGATAGATATAGGGTATGTACATGTTTTGGATCTTGAATTTCCTGGGCAATCTAAATTTCGAATAACATACAGGGTGTTACACTAAAAATAACAAAGTTTATACAGTTTCCGGTTAAACCGGAAATGAAAATCAGATATTGAATCAAACTATGCACCGTGGTCAACCATACAAATTCCCAAAATATGAAATCGATATCTTTATCTACAAGAAAGTTATAGATAGGCTGGCTAGTGATCTCGTAGGCACCATATATATAGGCATATATATATATATATATATATATATATATATATATATATATATATATATATATATATATATATATATATATATAGATAGGATATTCAACTGCGTTTTTCAAAATATTACAAAAGAAAAAGTTTAAATATAAATTACCGCTAGGATAACAGAAAGAAAAACATATTTTACAATCTGATTTATTACTTTTAATGATCATTAATGATCAACTTTAAATAAGGTTATATGTAACGCAAACCAGCTGTTTTATTTACGTTGTGATATGAAATTGTGCCCAAAGGATTTAAGTTTTAATGAATATTTCATGCGACATGACATGACTATAAATGAGCTTAGTTGGATTTTAATTTTAATATGTTCCACATACAATCCTCGTGTCGTAGCATATAGAACAGTGCACTGCAAAGTTCATATTAGCAATGCCATAATATATATGAACATAACATGCTAATATAGTCGAATCTGATACTTTTTAGTCATTTAACGCAACCATTGTAAGTTTTATTAGTATTACTTTGGATTATATAGTTAATCAAATATATTACCATCAGTTAAATTTGAATGAGAAACATTGCACATATTCTATTTATTTAATTCATAGGTCCCACATTTAAGAAAAACCCTACTCCTTTACAATAACCCATATTTGAATTATTATGTTCATTCCGAATATTGTGGTTGGATTTTCGATTAAGAACACTTAGATTTAGATAGAACAAGTTGTACCAACAAATATCAAGTGCAGTAAAAGTTTTGGTGTCCGCTTGCAGTATCGAAATTTGTTTTGTTTGAGTTATGGCCGTCATAAAAGACTTATTTGAACCTCACCCATGTCAATTTATTTTCCACGGATATAGAGAGATGCCATACTTTTATTTATTATATGTTGTAAAACATCCTTAATAGAAAAGACATTCATCCCAACTTTGTTAACATTAGTTACATTCAAGTATCAAATTCTAAATTTATTATAAAATATTATTGATAAGATACCTGGCTCTTAGATTCTCTAACGTTTAAAGATCTCTCTAATGTTTTAAGAAAAGAATATGTGTAATTTTAAATTATATATTGGCCGTGTTATTTAGATATACTTACTTACCTATTACCCTGTACCGAAAAATGCCAATATATTTTGTTAATGTGTCAGTGATAAAAAGTTTTGAGATAGCTAGCTGATTTTCTTTCATAATTTTATTACTACATTTGTCCGCGCCCCGGCATGCATGGTGAGATAGTACAGTAGGTATATAGGGAGTTTTGCCCTGCAAAAGGTGCGGAGTAGTGACAATTTTTAAATATGTTGTACAGGGCTGCGCTTTGAAAAAAATACGTTTTCGTATATATTGGGTGGGAAGGGGCTACCGCTCGAGCCGCCATCTTTGAATTGAAGATATAATACCTAAATTTGTTTCTTTTTAATATCTGCAAAGGTTGATACAACGACGAAACTCTCTGTAACAAGTTAATTTAGAAAAAAATTATCACATTTTCTGTATATAGATTTTTTTGTAAGTCTAACATGTAACGAGTTGTCCCTTTACTTTTATCTTCAAGAATGCGGCTCGAGTCCCCCCCCCCCCCGCAAGATCGCAAGATCAAAAACTTGGATTTTTTGTTAAGAAACAGACCTGAACAACATATTTAAAAATTGTGGCTACTCCACCAAAGGCCCTTTTTTAGCCTTTACGGAGTGGATTGAGAGATCAGTTTTTAAAATGAATTTTGTCTCTCAAAGCGCGCAATGGGTTTGTATCAACCAAGTAAGTAACCATCTTTTTTCATTTAATTATCTCGATGGTATGAAGCCGATGGTTCGATTCTAACATGCTTCCCCATGATAGCAAGAATCCTGAATAGAACTGGGATAGAAAATGAGAAAGTGGTAATGATTATTTTCACTTAATATGTTTAAAAATCTCTTTTTACTTTTTTACCAAATTTCATTTCCAATCAACGAAAGGTTCTCGAGGCAATTGGAAGGAACACAATTTTTCTCAGTTTCCAATAAATTCGCTAATTTTGAAAAAAATATCCCATTTTTTGCCTTATTTGACTAGCTACTTCGACTCTTCGTCTACCGAAAAATTCAGGTATACAAAATAAATTATATGTATACAATAATATAGGTATGTGTTACATAATATATTTTCAGCCCAAAGTGTCAAGTCTTTATCACCACCAAACAGATCGCTTAAACTAAATGGGGAACTTATACATCGGATACGATCATGAAACATGGAAGACAATACTTATGATAGTATATTACATACCGCGGGACTGTGTTGCGTGCCAAATTAATAATATATATGATGGTTTCAT
This sequence comes from Tetropium fuscum, assembly GCA_964058915.1. NCBI lineage: Eukaryota > Metazoa > Arthropoda > Insecta > Coleoptera > Cerambycidae > Tetropium > Tetropium fuscum. Next base: position 42,843 of record CAXKVY010002855.1, on the reverse strand, counting down.
TCACACCAAACGGCTATTACAATTGCTTACCCTTAAAAATTGTAAGTAGAGGCAGCGGCCTGCAAGCTGCAGTGAAGACGAGCCGGGTTAAAAAGAAGAATATCATTTTGTGAGCGCCACTTGGTTTACGCTACCACTACCTTACTAGCAAATAAACTTAAGTATAACCCAGGTAAGTTTGTCGCTTTTTGAAAAATCAAGTAGCTTTTATCCAGTTTAATCAAACAAAACCTTTTTGTTTCTAACTATAGATAGGTTTATTGTCGATACAGGTTTACTGCATAAAATGAAAAAAAAAAAAAATAAAATGGACATAAAAAAGATTTGGGTGCGTGTGCTTATGACCACACGATAGAAGTGAAAATTTCTAATTTTCGAATTTTAAAATATATACTGTAACCGTCCGCACAAACCGTATTACCACACACATTTTTCATTTGTACGTACTACAGAAGCTCCTACATTTTTACAAAAAATGCACATAGGCCCCTTTTTGGTTTTAAATTTTATCGTTGATACTAGTTCACTCTCAGAACTTGTGGTATGTGTTGTGGAAGAGTTAGCCATTTTTGTTTGAGAACTGACAGTAAGGAAATAAGCCAACAAATCTTTACTCTATTAAACTTACGTTCTGTTTGCCTCTTAAAAATGTTTATAGAAATATTACGTTCCTAAGATAAGGATGGAGAGCGTAATTAACCCAATGCTTGATGTAAAACTATTTTACTTCACTTCAGTCTTAGTAGTAAAAGAAATATTTGTATCTGAAAAGGTACCCATTAAAAGCAATCATTTTTTGTAGTTTTATTCTACAATACCTACAGGCTCCTTATAATCTAATATACCCCACAATTAGAAACTTGTTTTGCGTTTTTATTTCCGCAGCGGATTTTGTAGCTGTGATGTTTGGTTACTTGGTTGTTGAAGGGTGTGTGAAGGACATACCTTACTCAGTGATACGTCTCTTCTTTGCAAGTTTGCACACATCTTCAATTTTGGTGCTGTTATCAGGGCATGTATCCATTTTTGTAGGTCCCGTGTCAGAAACTGACATGTACGTCAAAATTTTTGAATTTAGCATAGCATAGCATAGTAGCATAAACACTAAAGAATGATGGGAAATCGCCATTTTTTTCTGGGTAGTAATTTAATCGGCAATAATACGCTACACTCAAAATCACAGAATGGAATCCAGTGGCGTATCATTTTAATTTTTTGTGCAATTTCAGCAGCGGCTTGAAAGGGGTGCGGAAATATAAAAGAAATCCGAGCAGCCGTAAACACCGCGACTATAGCAACGAAACTACTTAGGTTGCTGTTACTACTTTAGTACTAAAACACTTAACTTGCTTGGTCCTGCGTCCTGCAATAGGATGGTTAATTTGAAGCAATTAAGAGAAGAATATTGTATTCCGCTGGCTTACTCTCTGTAGAAAAGTGAAGTGGCTCCATTCGAAAACACCAGGGCAATCAGATGTACTAACCAAGGACCATGTAAGGACCATTAGACAGCCTTGTGAGAACTATTAGTGTTTTATGGCATTAGCTATTTATAATAAAGCAAAACCTCATAGACGGTTAAGACCTTTTAAGACTTTAAAACAAGTACAATTAGAATTTAAGGACTTCAAGACGTCAAGATGTCAAACTTTTTTTATTTTTGTTTCTGAGTTCCTTATTAACCAGTTAATACCTATTTTTAGTTATTTTATATTAAACATTACAAACGATTATTGTTGGAGTTCTTAATTCACCAAGAAGGTACTTAACTGTTTAGTTTTATATATTGCATTTTATGTTGCTAATACATACTCGTATAATATAAACACGTCTTGGTTTAATTAAAAAAACATGTTTTATTGACATTGCCTTGAGAACTGCATTATTTTTTTTCCCTCAGAGGTGGGGGGGATTTTTTAAAATTTTGCATTAGTTAGCCACCACTCCAAAATAATTTAAAATTATTTTGTTTGAATGTTTTAATCAAAACGGTATGGTACAGTTTGTATTGCGATCGATTTCCAAAAGCATTGATTAAGTGGCCCCGTTTTGTAGTACTCGTATAAACATACATTATGGAATATAAACATCTCTACATTAATAAATAACATTAAATCAGACAAGTCAAATTATTAAAAAGGCAAATTAAAATTTGAGAACTTATATTCAACGTTTGCCTGGGGTAGACATAAAATACTTACGATATACTCCTCGTGTAATAGGTTAACATTTTAAAAAATGCAAGCGACGTCATTATCTCAGAAAACCAAAACTTATCAAGACGTTATGTCACATATAAAAAAATTTCTGTAAAAAAAAATTGATTTTTCCAGAAAAGTCGATTTATTTTATAGAATTTATTCAATCTTTAATGCTCACTGTATAATTACAAAACATAAACCATCGCCAATCTCATAGACAAAAGATACACATTTTTTAATTATAGATATTTTCCAATATCGCCTGATTTGAGTTAAATTTTTAAAATCGTCATTTTGAGCAGCCTACAATTACATGTAGGTAAGCAAAAAAAATATGAGGTAGACATCAGCGTTGACGACGCCGACAGCACAACACCAATTCTCAATTTGTGGAAACATCTACATTATTTGGGACACAGGTACATGTCTATTTACGTTAATATTTTGCAAATATTTCATACCGATGCACAGTGGGTCAGGATCATCAATTCCCGGCCAAAAGTAAAATGAGTTCAATTTTTTCGACTTCAGGGAAAGAGATAAATAACATGGTCATTAGTGGGTATAAACCCTGTTCTTCCAAGGGCAAGAGGCCATAATCCCTACTTGCCTTTGAATTTTCCAGCCCTAGACGCAAATAGGTATGTGTTTAAGGGAATAGTTGTGCTGCGGAGTTTTATTGACAGTGATTTTATTGTTTTCTGAGCCTCAATTTAACGAAGCAGTCGTGGCGGCTACAGAACAAGGTAAGGGCATTATATACATATAGTTGAGTTTTGTTTACTATGTGGTATGTGAGTTAGTCTGTAAAGAGATGAGCGGTTTTAGTCGTTAAAATTAGGTAAGAGTAATTTTATATTTCTACCATATTTGACCGCTTCCGCCAGCGTTGATCTTTTTATGAGAAAATTGCATGGAGTATGGGCTTTATACTCCAGCTTATACTTATACTTGCAGCTAATTGCAGCTGCAATTAACTGCAATTTCTTGCATAATATTTTGAACATATTGATGCAGGCGAAAAACACCTAATTTTGAACGCAATAATCGGTATTGAAATGCCGTATTCAATTTAATTAATAAAGTCACTCACTAGTATCGATTGTAAAGTATCATTTACGCTCGAAAGAAATTACTCTTTATCTAAAAATTCATTTCTCTGCTCTCACCCCTGTAAATGAAAGGGAACACAAATATCATAAATTTTATTTTCTTGCATTTTTGTAAGGTATAAATTAAAATTATAACCTACTTACTTCATTTTTCGCCCGTTTTTAAAAAATGTTTCCATCTTTTGTGGAATTATATTTATAGAACCGCAACGCAGTAATCGAGTTTCAACCCTGTGTAAATCCCCCCCACAATTATATTTCATTACGAGGATTTTTTTCCACGAGGACGAATTCTATGCGGATCCAAATTTTCAGAATTTAACAATAATTACCTCGATTTTCATACCCTATTTCATAAAAGGGATTTTCTTAGAAATCTATACGAATGAACTTCCGAATTTTACTGAATTATTTTCAATTCCAATCCCCCCAGAAAACTACCCAAATTTTTTATTGGGAATTTTTTAATAATTTTTATTGTAATAACGGGATTAATTTGGACCAGTTTCATAGTTTAGACCGGAAATTGTTAATCCTGACCTGACCCACTGTGCGGTGCGGAGCTCAAAAAATTGTTGATGGCCGAGTTTACCGTACGTGTTAATCCTGGATTATGTTTAAGATTGACTTATTTTGACACATTAGTATGCAAATATGTCAAAATAAGTCCGACTTAATGCTGACATGTACGGTGCACTCAGCCATTAATGTGGTAAAGAGTTTGGTCAGAATCTCTGATGATATATTTACTTCACAGTATATAATATAATGGCCGCAGGTTACTCTACAATGCTGATAAAATAACCTGACGCGTCTGCTCTCAAGAAACTATCCGCTCTCATGAAACACAGTTAGCAAGCAGAATAGGTCGTGTTTTGTGGGGTCCATCAGAGCTCAAAGGAAATTCATTAGGGCTTAGACTGGCCTACAACTGGATTTAACAATAGCACGTATAATTTGGCGCTATGGGACTACTATCATCTTTGTCGATGTTAATTAAGCCCGTGACGATACGTGTTATAACTCCATTTAATATGTCAATCAGCTCAATTAAGATTAAATTGTAGTAGAATATTAATCCGATTTAATTACACGCCAATACTGCCCTAGATTTTAATATTCTACACATATTTAAATAGGAAATTAAATTGCTTTGCTACCAAACTTTATGTAGGTAGTATTCGAGCAATAAATTTAAATCAATCTGAAAATGTTCTAGAAAGAAAACAACTTTATATATTTAGGTTTATTTAAATTTTAGATTTATTCTGATTTGTGAAATTATAATTCAAATAGAAACAGGACAGATACGATTAGAATGGGTAAGAAATATATCTTATATAATTTTGTTTTTATAAAAATACATTACATATTTCGGTATGTAAGCTTGTAGCGGTTATTGCGTAATAAAATGAGTACATTAGAGTTAAAACTTTCGGACATTATCGGATACATGATCAATCTGAGCACTGAGTACCTTTTAGATTCCTAGCCTGTAATAAAGGTCAGTATTTGGGCAAATTTCCATATCAAGGGTGACTGGCAGTGTTTACATACAAGTGCTTAAGTAAGTAATATTAGCTTTTGGGTACATTGCTCTTTTGACCTATTTGGAAATAGGCTAAATCAATAAATACCAATGAGCCATTACTCATTCTACAAATCAGGAAAATATATATCAAGATTCAGAGAAAAGACCTTTAGTACATTATTATACATTATTATTATTATTATTATTGTGTAACAAAATACCTTTACTAGCAACTCACTTCCGATTTCGATGGAAGTAACACAAACTTTCGATTTTTAAATGGAACACGCACGCTGTACCTATCTTATTGCATTTTTCAATTTTCCATTATTTTCTGAATCCAAGGATAGGTACCCCATAATTGACAATTCAAATTCTTCATTTAAATGTGCCATGACGGCTCCGATATATTCTCATTAATCCGTGTAACGCTAGGGAAATCTAAATCCACTAAAAAATACTGAATTATGTGATTTATGAGCAAATAAAGTTCACCAAAATGGCTTTTGAGGCACTACTAAATTTTTTGAAATGGAAATAGTGATACCGTGGCACCATTTATTAGTACTATTAATAAGGAATTTATCCATATGGCGTATTAAAATGTGCGACAATCAAAACCACAGCCAACAGAAAATAAGAAAATACAATTATGTTCTAGATAAATGTTAAGAAGTTACTATAAGGGGACTATAAGGTTACTATAAGGTTATGATAAGAGTGTGCCAGGGGACCGCCTAGCCGCGAGAGCTGTCCGGTAAGATTTCGATCTTCCGAGTTAAGCCGCGCCGGCTGGCTCTTGGATGGGTGACCACTGACCAGGCAGGCTTGTGACGGGCTGTGGCAGTCCACCTGAGACCTGGGAACAGTCAACATCTGCTGTGGGCGTGTGGTCCCCCATAAATGGTAATGAGGACAGAGTGATAGATCTCGGTAACTCAGAATCATGCTATTATACATAAATTGTTGAGACTTTGTAAGAGATTTGTAAACCTAGACTCTTCCGAAAATAAAAATATTCCAAAAAAATAACTGTTTGGCACGTTATTCTGTAGAATACAATAGGAAACTTGCCTCAAATTTACAAAATAAAAATATTACTACAAAAAGTGTAACGTTGTACTAAAACGTGTACTTTAACAAAAAAACAAGGTACAATATTCGGTAGTCGTGGCGTCGGCAATCAATCGGTCGAGTGTTGGGATCTCCCTCGTTAATTAACTAATTAAGGCGTTATATTTTGCATATCTTATTTTTGAGTATGGTAGAACATTTTTATGCAATAAAAAAATGTGGTAAAGTTGCCTATTGCAATATTATATCCTACGTTCGTAATCATTTTCGTAATTTCACTGGTGGAATTGGTATTTAAAAGATTTATAGTTGTATTTTTGCAAAATTCGGCTTACTGTGTTTGGTGATATTTCCAATTCAAACCCTTTCTTGATCAGCTCCTTTTCGAGCCAAAACATCAATTTCAGTTCCTTCGTGAACATTGGGCCCTCTTCGGAATAAATTTTTAAGACTTTTTAAAAAATTTTATTAAAATAATTTTTCGCTGGACATTATCTATCATGATATCGTTCGGCATAAAGGTTTATAGCCGCAAAGGCAGAATCTTTTTCATCTATATTCCCGATAAATATTTAACATGTCCACTTTTGCATGCATAAATTAGCGAAATTTTGAACGAAATTAACAAGAAATGAAGGTAAACAATTCTCAGACACAATAAAAACACCGACAAACCAACATGTGCGACAAGCTAAATATTTCATTCTTTTCAAAGCCACCTGAGTAATTTCTTAACATTTGATTTGTTCTAATCAAATGTTAAGAAATTTATAATATATATAATTGTACTTTGTTATTTTCTTTTATTTGTAATTTTGATTGTATTTATCGCACATTTTAATACGATATATTAATAAATTCCTTATTAATAGTATCTACCAATAAATGGTACCACGGTACCAGTATGGTTCCATTTTAAAAAAAAATGTTTTGCTCTAAAAACCATTTCGATTTCGGTTTCTCTAGCATTCCACGGGTCAATTGGAATAAATAAGCCGCCGCACATTTAAATGGAAATCTAAAAAGTAAATTATAAAAAATATTAACGTTTAAAATGTCAATTATTATGCAGTATCATTGGAATCAGGATATTATGCAAAATTCAACTATGCAATAACATAGAGGAGGTTCCATTGAAAAATTGAGTTAAAAAAATCACTTGTATGTCAAAAAGTGCCGCTTATTATGTGTATAGGAAATGTATACTGCTTCAGTTGCAAGTGTTAATTATTATTATACTTTAAAATATGTTAGAAAAACATAAATATTTTGTTTTTACTAGCTAATTAATTAATTATCTGTCGCAGCGATCCAATAACTGTACACCGTACAAAGCCTCGCACAGGTAATTAGTATTAGATTTCAAAACGAAAACCCAACTGCATGAAAAGGAATTTCTCTGCGGAGTAGTTCTGCTACCACAAAGGGGCATTATAATTTCAAGGCATTGATCGATACAAGACTTAACCTACTGAGATCACCCCCAAGCTACCCTTTTTAATGACGGAATCTTCAAACCAAACCATTCCGAGATTAACAACAGTAGCTGCCAATCTAAAAAAGTAACTGATGGTGATGGAACGTATCCCCGGACAGGTAATGGATTATTTTCTCGAAAATTCTCATTACTCCGCGTTTAGGTCTCAAAACACCAGACATTTATTTTATTGGCCTAACAGGGGAGTCGCAACCGAGGAGGCTGGATGTTTACAGATTCTGTACACTTTCTATCGGTATTCTGTAGGTACCTATGTAATGTAAAAGATTTGTTAGTGTAGGCTTTTGTATATGCGAAATTATGCGCACCATTAGGAATTTTATTATAGATATTATCAAGGATATTATTATTGACTGCACATACAAAATCGGTTAAATTAGCAAACTACAAACACTAGACAAACGTTGTTCTGACGACCAGTTAAAAATTAACACTACGGTTTCGATGGAAGGTCTCAAAATGTAATGTATTCTTTCGAGTATACTTCTTAACCAATAGCTTCACCATTTTCGTTGGACAAATAAATGATCTGGTTCTTCTTCCACGTATCTATTATTCTTCCAGAACGAATGACGTGCGGCTGAGTTGCATCTGCCACCTTCAGATTTCTCTCTATCACGGCTTCTTGCTGGTTACTCCTAGGCTATTTCTAAGCGCAGTTAGAAATAGCCTAGGAAGAACAGAAGCAGCAAAAAGCCGTGATAGAGAAGAACCTGAAAATGGAAGAAGATATATAAAGATTTTTTAAATTTGGTTATTTATTTTTGTCACTAGCCTCTCGTTGTGCTAGATATTTGAAATAAAAGTGGTGATACCGATTTTAAATAAATGTGAGAGTTGTGAGAATTTATATTTTTATTTATATTTTATGTTAATTTGTAGAAATTTTGTTTATTTGTTGAACGCCTAAATATTTTAATATAATATATAAATGTTAGTTGTTTATACCTTGTGCTCATATATTAACCTGGCTATACTCATTCCCTTAGTCCTAATGTGGCATGATGGTCTTACCTCAGAAGTAGGTTCTGGGACGAAGCTGATATAACTCATTACACACATTCAAACAAGACGTTAAGATAGATATACGACGCATTTATTATACATTTAAGAAATAGGTAGTATAATAAAAGATTATCAAAAGTACAGTAATTTTAAAGAGAAATAGGAATTGTCATAAAAGATAACTAGTATTTTATAAAGAGAAATAGGAAAACATAGTTAACATATCAACCTTGGAAATATGTAGTATCTTCATACAAACAGATTATTATACAGATCAATAAACGATAAATCTTCAATTGAAAGCAGCTATCTGTCTTATTTTAAGTTTAATATACAATACCAATGTATTACGATTAATTAATATAGGCAACACTTATTACACACGGCTACTATATGTGTTTAACGAGAAATGATATAGGCAACCCCTATTATACATTGCTGTTTTACGTCTTTTCTATACAAGATTTTACTGAATTTATTAGATATTAATCAAATATGGCTGCTCTAAAACGTTATATGATCGATCAAATGGATTATATGGTTGTTAATATGTGGAGCTCATATTTGCAAAAAAATTATATGTGGTAAGTACTTATTATTTATTTTATATTTTACGGATTCGTTATATTTTTAATAAGCTAGCTTTATTAAAGTAAAAGGTACCTTTGGTTACGTAGTTTTTTGTGTTTCTGTAGCATTTTCCAATCCTTTTAGGATGATTTATGGGTGCTTTAACCTCTTCTTGACCTGACGTAAGTATTTGAATTTAAATTAAACCGATTTTAATTACTATGTTTAATAAAAAAATTCGAAACAAATTTCACCATGCTCTCGTATTTTCATGCAGGCTTCGTATTTTCTTCGTTGCTAATCAATAAATCGTTTTTCAACAAGATTCTATGTTCTCCATCTGAGTACTAGATATATTGTTTATGTAAGTCGCTAAATTGCCAGGTAATCTGGCAATTCAATGTTTAGTTCACTATTATGTTACTACTTTATTACACGACACTATTATTTCGCCGTCACTTCTTAGCCCGTAGTACAATTTTAAATCTTCTTTACATATTTTACAATTTAGTATCTACAATACCTATTTGTATTATTTTAACACTCGGAGTAGTTTCCACAACCACCAAAACACTTTCACTTCGCTCGACGCGCGTTTCGCCAACCAAGTTGGCATCATCCGGAGACGATTAAAACTGAGTTTTAATCGTCTCCGGATGCCAACTTGGTTGGCGAAACGCGCGTCGAGCGAAGTGAAAGTGTTTTGGTGTTTGTGGAAACTACTCAGAGTGTTACAGTTACATCAAAGGTTCCAGCCCTATCCAGTGTATTATTTTAATTAGTTGATTTGCTGTTGTCATGCAACATGCTTTTGGTTTGACATTAGCTCTCAATGGATTATAGGAATTATTATGTATTAAATTATAATTATGTTCATTGATTATTATGTCTCTATCTGGTTATATTATGATTACATTTAAAATTTGTATATTTTACTATATTGTCATTTCACTTTTATAGTGTCTCGCTATCTTTTATTGTCTGTATTATTGAATTATTAGTGCAGGTGTACCAGTATAGCTTGAAATCATGCCAACAAATTTACATAATTAACTGTTATTTTATACTTTACCATGCATATTGTTATAATTTGACAATATTCTGTATGCTTTTATTATTATGAACAATAATTTTATATGCTTGCTATATCTGAAAAATCACCTTTATATTAACGATTTGTTCAATGTAGCAATGTTTGTTGAGGTTCGAAAAATATAAATATTTTTTAGTTATTAAAAATAAAATAATCGTAAAAATGAAATGCACAATATAAGAGAAACGTCTTAAAAGTAATGAGCATCTCTATATAGCAGTAAGTGATAATTGCTAAGCACATGGGTTTTGTTGTTAAATTAACAGTAATGGACTTCAAACCTAAACGTAAGTATTCGTAATATTTTATTGTTCCTTATGATAATGGTTTAAGCCCGCAAATTATTAAGTAAAGTAAATACTGCTGCGAATCATCTCAATTTTTCACTTTGTTCGCAAATGGTTCTTTCCACATTGATAGGTGTCGGGAAAATTCTCATATTCTCAATTTCACCATTTGAAAGGGTTTCTGTTAGCACATAAAGCGGTTTGTGTAAAGGTTGCATTATTTCCAAGCATCAGTTATTTATCTCTGACAACATTAAAGTACTCTCACGTCTACGGATATATTTTCGTTAAGCAGACGCCTTTATGAGGTATTTAAGGGAAGCGCTTTGTAATTCAGTATTTTATCAGATCCGTATATTAGTTTATCTATCATCAACATGTAATGTCAAACATTACGACACTTAATGACATATCGTAATGTCATTTTTACCGCACTAGTGCGGTAAAGCAAACCTAAGCTTTACTAGCTCGCTTTAAAAAAATCTAGTAACTGGGCATATTTGCTAATATCCACCTTATTCTTCAATGAAGAAATAGTACATTTTAACGAAGAATAATGGGTCCATAAAGAATAAGGCTTCCCTTTTCAATTTACTCGAAAAAAATATCAACAAAACTTTACCGAAATATGATTTATGTTCTTTGAATTACTCTATCTCAAAATGCTTATATTCATTCTAATACCTATGTTGATAATTTACCGGATTAATTCTTAAATAACTGCGTTTGCCGCCATCTCAATGTCTGAGAGGAAATTTTCTTTATCTGAGCTTATTTTCACAGTACCTATATGGAGTAATATTGAGAATCTAAATTTAATGAAACTTCACAAAAAATATGATTAAAAATATTTTTAAACCTATTAAAAATATTTTTGATCAAGTAGGTGTATTACATATCTGCCATTGTGAAGTTTAATTTTTAGATTTTCAGTATTACTCCATATAGGTACTGCGAAAATGGGCTCAGATGAAGAAAATGCCCTCTCGCCATGAATTATTTTCTTTCGTTTTAGTTCTTTCCTTCAGTTCTCCGCTATTTTACTGCCTACTCATCAAGTTTGCATTTGGCTAATTAAGTTAGCGTGTTCGGAAGTTGATTGAAACTAGTTTAATCCTTAGGGGATAATTACAACAACTAAAAACAAGGTTAAGTACCTAATTTTTCAGAAGGATATTACATAAGTAGACCGAACTTTTGTGATTTTTTTTTATATTTTGCTTAGCGTCACGAGATTTTTATGATTATAAAAAGTATTATATTATTACTAAAGAACGATGGTGGCTCAACAACTACGCTTGCCAATTTTAACTGGCGTTCCCATATGTTGCCGTGAATAAAATATTCAATAAGAGAAATTATAGTTTAAAAAAACTATAAAAAACACGCTTTAAAGCGAAACCGAACTAAAAAGTAAAAAATAATGTTTAACTATTGAAATTTTGTAAAAAAGCATGGGGTGCATGATCTATGAAATATTTATAACAATCGTAAAATCGTAAGTTAAACATTATTTTTTACTTTTTAGGTAGTTCGTTTTTCCTTTAACGCTTGTTTTTTAGTTTACTATAATTTATTTCTTTCTTTTAATTTCGGTTTGCTATAAAGCGTGTTCTTTAGTATTTTTATACTTAAACACCTTTAAAAAAAGTTTTGTATCCAAATAAGAAACTGCATGTTTTAAGAGCAGGATTAAACATATAGCTGGGTACTACAACTGCGATCAGTAAATTCTATATTGTGGCGAATTCGCATGCGCGAATGTGACACATTTTTTTATCTCCTGGTTTTTGATGATCCTTGTGAGGACATTAGGACAAAATTGTCAAATTATTGCATTGTCATCGATCCTTGATAAGGGTGCAAAGATTTATTATAATCTAACCTTTTGAAGCGGGTGAAAATCTCGTTCAAAGATTCCGTTACAAAATTCATACAAACTTTAGCGCCCACCCCTATATTTGGCACTAAGATTATTTTGACATTAATTCACGAGATAAACATATCATTTTAACTAGTTTTATAGATTTCTGAGATTTGCCTGTAAATACTAGACCCTCCGGCATAGTCCTCTCGTCCTTTCTCGTGTTTAAATGTTTAGATGGTAGCTCTGAAACAATATCAGTTTGATGTTTTATCTGAGTCCACGTATTTTATATGTCAATAAAGGGTCATGGCGTTCGACGGAGTACCAAAATTCTAATATTTATTGAATAATGGATATAGCTTTTTAAATTGAAATGTTATAGCAATCACTTAATTGATCAAAAGGATTGACGGATTTTCTACGTACTTTTCAACAGCAGAAATGTAGTGGAGGTTGGTTACAGTCGTCGATGTAGTTTAGTTATATTACTAGACTTATTTTATGATTTAGTAAAATGTATAAAATAAATAAAACCTATTTATTACATCCACGGATACTTAAATATTTGAATTTTCTATTAAGCCACTACCATTTTTATGATAAACCACGTTTATGCCTGTTTACTGATGACCGACTTGTAAAAGCTTCAGGGCGAGGTAAACGGTTCGTCGATTGTGCTGTAGTATGGTGGTGCCTCTCTTATGCCTTGGGCTGGCATATCTGCCGATTTTCGGATGTTATTAGTTATTCTTGACAAGAACATGAATGGAAATGTTAATTCACAACAAATCTTAACCAACTGTGTTTCCTCTAGGCCAGAATGTGAGATACAATTTAAGTCTAAGCAGTTTACGTTTAGCGAATATATATATTTTTTTCATGCGAGGCGTCGCGTCGCGTCGTCGCCGTCGGTCCAAATGCAAGCCTAGATATTTAGATCCAGATCTTCAACTTGTGGCGGCTGAAAGTTGTTAATATTCACAGGAGGACATGTTTCTCTACGTAATGTAAATGCCACATGCCCATGTTTATAACCGATGGTGAGTTTTAGTTGGGTTAGTTTGTAGGTTTCTTGAGGCTGATGTTGAATTAGTGTGAGATGCCAGAATAGCAGTGTAGTCAGGTGCCACTGTATAGTGGTTCTTGTTGTTGGCAGGTCAGCTGTGAGCTATAGGAGGTATAACAACTTAAATATTAAAAAATAAAGTTATACATAGTATTTTATACAACATAGTAAAATATAGTTAAAAGTAAAAGCAGCATAGTATACATAATATTAAAATATACTTAAAAATAAAATATCCTATAAGAATTTACACAACATAATAATAAAATAAACTTAATAATAAAAATTTGTCTACAACATACAATTTTTGACATCAATTTGTGTATAAATTTCAAATCTGCCTATATTCATTACATATTTTTTTGCTTCCTTTTTAAACATTGAGGTATGTTATTATATTTTCTCGCTGACAAATAATTGGAACATCTTTGACCAATTGATTTTTGAGAAGTTTTATTTTCATGTTTCTTTTATTTTGATCCTAGTTACATATGATTTAATGGTGTGTTTATTTTTGTATTTAAATTGATAAATTATTATATTCAGGAAATACAGTTGTCTTATATGAAGAATATCACTTTCGGTGTATAGTAAATCAGAGGGGTAGGTGCAGTTTTTTTTGTATATTATTTTTAGTAAAAGTCTGTAGGATTTCTAATTTTTTTAGATGACATACACTACTCAAGTATTCCATATGAGAGTTGAGATGATTCAAAGAACGCATAGTACAGCATTTTCAGTTGAGATAAATCTAGTATGTGTCTCAGATATTTAAATTTAAATGTTAGTGACCGTAGTGTATTAGTAATGTTGTTTACTTGCCTGGCCGATATCAAATGACAATCAATATATATTCCCAAATATTTTACATATTCTGTTGAACCTCTTCATTATTTTTCTGTGATTAATAATTGTAAGTTTGATGAAAGTAGGTAAGTGTCGTTTATCAGAACTCAGGGGTAGAAACATAGATTTGGTTAAAATTAATTATTAATAATATATGGTTAAACCAATCTACTATAGTGCTAAAATCATTTTCAAATGTTTTCTTTATATTCTCCCAATTATCACCTTTGTAAAAGAGTCAGCAAAACTAATAATTGAACTACAATTATTTAAGGTAAATAAACTGTTTATATGTATATCGTAAACAATACTGGACCAAGAACCGTTCCCTGGGGTACTCCGGATATAATTGTTCTCTCTGTAATTAATTCATTATTAATTAACTAATTAATTAACTAATAAATTAATTTATTTATTAATTAATTTTATTGTTAATTTTAGTAAGCTGTTTGGGTTCACTCAAATAGCTTGCTATTAGATTACAGGCATTCCCTCTGAATCATATATCCTGCAGAGAATGCAATAATTTTGTATGCTCTACTGTGTTGAACGCCTTTGCGAGATCTAGGAGTAGACAAATTTTTACTTTCATCTAAGGCTTTATATATTTTCGTTGTTAGAATGGTGATTGCATCTTGAGTAGATTTACCATTATCTAAATGTAAATTATTATATAAATCAATTATTCTATTCTATTCTATATTATTATATAAACCATTATATAAATCTACGTATATTATAGATTATAGTAGATATATTTGAACTCGGTAGAAGCAAGTCCAACGACAGTTTCAGGTGGAGTTACAGATGAAGTTACTAAGTTACAAGATGGAGTGACCCAAACTCGATGTGAGATGCCTGGGTCGATGGAAGCGGCTTAGAAACGTTGCCTAATGCTGTGTCCCTCAAACAACACTAGGAATCAACCTAACACAGGGTCTAGAAAACACAAAACAAAACGAAAGAGAAAATAGCTTCGTGGCGACGAAATAAAAGAAAATCGCTTACCTATTTCAAGTCGTTGAATCCGACAAAGAGTCGATTATATGCGGGTTAGCAAACCGCAACAATACACAGCAGTTATTTTCTTAATAAATCCTACACTACTATGGAAATAACAACGTATTTATTGTATAAGAATACACTTTTTTAAACTTGGAATATAAGTACCATCTATAAGTAGCATCACCACCCTCTGCTCGACAAGCAAGGAACAAAGACAGAAAATGGCTTCGCACCACACGACCAAGACGATGGACTCGAAACTCAGGTCACGCGCCATAAAACTTAGCCTAAGCGTTAACCATAGAAACAGTAGGAACAAAAGATCACAGAACATAATAAGACTACTATGTGTGCCAATAAACCGTTACTAGTGTTCTATGAGAAAAGATGAAATTACCATAACACAACTGTGCCGCAAGAAAGAAAGAAAGAAAGAAAGAAAGAAAGAAAGAAAGAAAGAAAGAAAGAAAGAAAGAAAGAAAGAAAGCTACTCATATTATAGATGTATTAAACCAAAGCAAACGGATGTAATGCATTCGACAAGCGTGAATTGGCGCCAGTTCCGACAAAACCGGACTGGGTTTCTTCTGGACTATTCATTTCTAGCAGTTGTCATTTCAATACCTGCAATATGCTTTAAGAAATCATTGATACAGTATCGATGGGTTAGTCTAATCTTTGAAGCCACCTACCGGAGAAACTATCCATAATTTGAGGTTTTGCCACAGGAACTTATTGTTCAAAATCAGTTGAACTATAGCATATCAAAAACTCATCAAATTTCACCGGCTACCAGTTTACCAATAAAACGTGCGGTTCTTTAAAATTAAAATATTAAAAACTAATTACACTAATGATTGTGAGAAACACAAACTTTACTGGTTTGATGAGTTTTCGAATAATGTTTAAAACATCATATGTATACATACACGTACATATATGATGTACAAACATGTACAGCAACCAAAATATGTTCAAGCGAACTCAGTAAGTAATTAACTTAACTGTTCACGACTATATGCGCCAAAGTGAATTATATAATAGTTTGCAAACAGTATTTAATTAGTAACATTCAACACGAATAATTCCGAAGTTGGTTTATTAACACAAAATGCAATAATGAATTATTAAAAACGTTAGAGCATAAAGTGAGGACATTGCTGTCATTAAAACTTTACCGCTTATAACAACAAAGAACACTTTTGCCTCGTTATTGCCCGACTAAGCAGGGGAACTTATTTAAATTTTATGTATTTCTTCGGGGCATTCAAGCCACATTCGAGAAGCTAGAAAAGCAAGATACAAAGGACGGCATAACTTTTACAATTCAAAAGGTAGCAAGTACAATTATTAGTTGTAAGATAAAACAAAGTACTATCCTAATAGTTGTACCATTAGGGAGTGACACCTGCATCGCATAAGGAATTAACCTAGAAATACAAAATAGCGTACATAATTTCATCTAAAATATTTTAAATAAGGTACATATCAAATATGTGGTCGCATTTCAGTTAGGAATGTATAAGAAGAACTTGTATCAATGCAGATTTTAAGTTTCCATTTTTGTAAATTATACAAAACAAACTCAATTCAATTCAAAGTATTTATTTATAAATTATGGAACCTGATAAATGTCGTCCAAGGACAGTACCAATCTCGGGACCAGCCAGACATCCACGCGCAAGTAGCAACGTGGCGGCTGAAGGGCTGGGTGAAAGGATGGTTCCAGTACATTAAAGAACTTATAGAAAGTAATAACAGTCCTTACGCCAAGGGGCGTATCATATGTTATTGGGCAGGAAGTTCGCCCAATGGGCATCAAGGAAATATGTTGGAAGTATTGAATTTTCTTGAAGTATTGAAGTGTTGCATTGTCTCTTTTTAAGACCGTATTAGAATTTCTGAAGGCAAAAAGCCAAATAAAGAACCCCCTTATATGCAGGTCCGAAAAGGTAACAAAAGAGTAAAAAAAGAGCGAAAAGATAATATAAAATGACTAATTTTGTCATTTTAGTAATAAAATGTTCTTGAGTTTGGTAGTTTCTAGCAATGCCAGAAAAGTTGTTGCATTTTATTGAATTTAGAAACAAAAAGGCTAAAACAAATAAACAAACAGAAAGGGTGACATCGATCAAGTTAAAATAGTTAAAAGAGCTTAATAAGTTTAAAATTATGGTTAAAAGTGGAGAAAATGCATAAAGGTGAAAAATGGGTAAATTTTGCTAGATTAATTTATGTTTTATTCTAAAAGGTGAGTTGTGATCCCTAATGCGTGTAATGTTTGTTAGCGGACTATCATTCAGTTTGAATTCATGGAATTCGTGGAATGTTCTGATGCAGTCCTCTATTGGTATAATGTCGGGACAAAGGTTGTGTAAATGTGTAGGTCTCTGATGGAAATGTATCTATTGGAGTCCGTGATAAGAGGTAGATATTTGCTTTCCAATACCTTTAGTTCTCTTGTTCGTGACCGATGCTCTACACCATGCCGGCGCCGCGTACGTAGGGCCGGCTGAAGTATATATATGTATATTAATTTCTTGTTATGCCTACTTAGTCTGTGTTTTTTATTATGTTATACTTTGATTTTATATTTTCGTTTCAAAGAAGTATAATAAAAAATATCGCTCATTACACGACCATTATAGACCTTTCGCACTCGCACCGAAAAACCCTTATTTCTAGACTCTGAACATATACTATTCTTAGGAGTTAGGATACTCACACAAAACAAAACTTTTTGCCAACGGGATAGCAGTATAAAAATAGAAAACCTTGAACTTAACCAAAAAATCTGGTGCGCCACTTTTTTGGAACTGAGTTAATTGATACTTTTTTAGGTCTTTATTACCGAAGTATTTCCGGTGGTTAACTACCGAAAAAAAAATTCTCTAATTTACGTTATCTTAAAATTGGAAATAGCGATATCAGCAAGAAAATAATCAACTTATCCAATGTAGTCGCGGGTCAGCGGAAAAAGTTATTGATGTTTAAAAAATGTACTATAGTGCTTTCGTTTGATATGCAAACTAATGGAAGGCGGTGCTCAGTGGCGCGCGCAATTATCCTAATATAGAAAATAAAATAAAAACCAATAATCTTATTATTCTTGTAGAACAGAACAGCTGCCCACAACTGCATGGCGGAAAGGGCAAATTACAGACTGGCTGGAAGAAAGAAACATTGAACACGATGATTCACTACTTAAAGCTTAATTGTCGACACTGGCAAGGCAACATTTTCCAGCTTTCAAGAAGTATGTAGTGAAATGGCCAAAGCAAGAGGAATGGAGGTAATTCGATGACCTCCACATCACTGCGAACTGAACCCAATTGAGCTTATTTGGGCGCAAATAAAAGTGAAAGTTGCTAGAGAAAATACAACATTTAAGTTAGTTGATGAAAAAAGAATTCTCAATGGTGCAATCAAAGAAGTAAATGCGGCCAACTGGATAAAATGTATAGACCATGTGAAGAAGGTGGAATCAAGAATGTGGATCTCGATATTATGATGGATACTCCGGATACTTCCGTTAAACCAGTCATAATAAATGTAAATGACGACAGTAGTGAATGTGACTTATTTTCAAATAGTAAATAGCGATATGAATTTCTGATGTGAGTTTTTGTGAAGAGTGCCTCTAATAAGTGACAGTGAAAAATACCAATGTGAGTGTAACTATATGTGCAAATAATAACATCTCCCGCAAATTGGTGAGTTAATTTGTTATAAATTTTACTAACAGTCTTACTTATACTAATAATAAGTAACCTAACCACGTTCTATCCTGGCAAGGGACGCTATTACCACCCCGTGGTCCTTGCTGGACAATAGCATTTAATTTCTTTCTTTTATTTTAAATTGTTATTGGCTAAATAGAGCACTAAGTTGTACACGCAGCATGAAAATTTTTTTCAATATATTTTAAATACATTCAAAACTAAATAACTTTTTGGCTTCAAGTTTTGCACATATATGAATATGACATAATAAGACATCGTTTATAGTCACTTCACCTTGGTTGCGCATGATGATACGCCACTGAGCAGTAAACCCAGTAAATCACCGGCTTGTTCATGCAGGTGTCTTCTAAGTGAGCGAGAAGGAAAATGGGATTTATGTGAGTTGAAGAGGGATAGCTACCGATAGTAAGCCGCGAACTGGAGACCCTAGTTCTATTCACAAAAAAATGTGGCGGTATAAAATTTTACACTAAGTATCCTTTTGTACTGCATAGTGATGTAATTTACGGCTTCTGTAGTAAATGGTACGGGTTTTCTTTGTAAAATACCGCAAAATTTTTTGCTCCAGTTTGTATATCAAACGAAAACATTATAGGGTATAAATTAGGGATCAGCTGTTGAATACTCGGACTTAAAAAAATGTTAAATTCAAGGAAAACTTTACAAACAAAATATATATATGCCTAGGGCATGAAAAGCTATAAGCTGTATATTTTATATCAGTTCCTTTACTTCATTTTACCCAATTCTGAAAAGGATTAAATACAGTGTATCGGTTAACAAAGGTAACGATGTATTATATCCACAGATTACTCATAGTTTTTCTGGATATTTTTGATGGCCTTTATTATTACGGTTTATCTCGTCTCTCTGCCATTCGCCCTAAGACATTTTCGCCTTTACAACCTTTCCATGCAAGACTGGACGTGAAAGATTTTTCCCACATCATCTTAACGTTATCAGGGCCACAGCTTCTTGTTTTATGATATATGGCCTCCGAAAGAAATTGCATAATGTCCACAATCTGATTTATACCTTATCGCCTGGGAACAATTTGTGGTAAAATATTGTAAGTGGGGGATATAGCTCCTCAACTGACAGTTACAGACAAGCCTAATATCCTTAAAATTTTACAAGGAATTCAACATTTTTCCTGCATATTTGTTCCCTAGTTCACTATACGTACTAATGGAACTTTATTATCTATTCGAGTAGAACCTTTGTGATCTGTCTTGTCTAATGCGTTTCAAACTATCGGCCAAGCTCTCGCTTTATCAGTCGGCATGAGTTTGCTGTGTTTCATAGCCGGGTTTAGGGGTTTTTACGTAGGGTCATAAATTATTATGTAACTATTTTTAATTATTTATTTTTATGGAAATATGTGGTTTAGTTCATTGTAAACTATGAAAAATTACGATGTAGTGTTATATAAAGATGTATAATCAGTTCAGTAAAAATAAAGTTCTTCCTCTGAAGATTCTGACGAACTGTCTTCAGCTCATATATTAATAATGATAGGTTCTATAGCTATGTCAATAAGATCGTCGAGTGTCCACATTTCAACTTTTTCTTTTAGTACGAGATGTATAAAACTACCACTAATCTGCAGCCACCCATTCCAATGCATTGGTTAACAAAACCTGGCCGTTTAATTTGAAGATAATATTTTTCCGGCTACTCCAACTTTTACCTGCGCCCTTACAAATTCAATAGGTTAAGATCGGAGTGATAAGGTGGTAACCAGTTATATGACCATTCTTCTGCCATTTCAACTATAACGTCGTTAATCATGACCTCGTTAATCTAATTGAGCAAAGTGGTTCTGCAATTCATTAATTAATTTGGTTTGTTTAGCCCCCCATTTTATCTAATTTGTATTATTTATATACTATAATAAGTAAGTGATCCGTCTGATTTATGAAATAATTTTTATTTCTGATTTTAAAACACTATCTAAGGCATTTTTATTTTATTATCATTTATTAATTTCAAGGTGTTTTTCTTATATTTAAATAATAGATTCACCTATATATATGTAGTTTTTCGTTTGATATACAAATTAGAGCAAAAGATTTTACAAAAAACGGCATTATTCAAAAAAAAACCGTATTAATTACTACAGAAGCGGTAAATGACATCACTCTGCAATACAAATGGATATTTAGTGTAAAATTGTATACCGCCACAATTTCTTGTGGATAGAATTAGGGTCTCCAGTCCGCGGCTTCCCATATCGGTCGCTATCCCTCTTCAAATCCCATTTCCCTTCTCACTCAGTTAGAATGCAGTCACCTGCATGAATAAGCCGGCGATTTACTGTCTGTACTGCTCAGTGGCGTATCATCATGCGAAATGAAGTGACTTCAAAAGATGTCTTATTATGTCATATTCATATACACAAAAAAATATTTAGTTTTGAATGTATTTAAAATATATTTAAAAAATTTTGCATGCTGCGTGTACAACTTAGTGCTCAATTTAGCCGATAACAATTTAAAATAAAAGAAAGAAATTAAATTGCTATTGCAGCAAGGGGAGCTAAGAGCGCCCCTTGCCAAGATAGAGCGTGGTTAGGTTACTAATTCTTGGTATAAGTAAGACTGTTAGTAAAATTTATAACAAATTAACTCACCAGTTTGCGGGGTATGTTATTTTTATAACTACTAACTATATGTGCAACCATATGTGCAAGTTACACTCACATTGGTATGTTTTACTGTCACTTCTTAGTACTTAGCACTCTTCACAAAAACTCACATCAGAAATTCATTCACATTACTATTCACTATCTGAAAATAAGTCACTTTCACTACTGTCTTCATTTACATTTATTATGACAGGTTTAACGGGAGTATCCGGAGTATCCATCATAATATCGAGATCCCACATTCTTGATTCCACCTTCTTTGATTGCACCATTGAGAAGATTTTTCACATTAGCTAACTTAAATGTTGTATTGTTCTAGCAACTTTCCCTTTTATTTGCGCCCAAATAAGCTCAATTGGGTTCAGTTCGCAGTGGAATGGAGGCAATCGAATAACCTCCATTCCTCTTGCTTTGGCCATTTCATCCACTACATACTTCTTGAAAGATGGAAAATGTTGCCTTGCCAGTGTCAACAATTCAGCTTTAAGTAGCGAATCATCGTGTTCAATGTTGATTTATTCCAGCCAGTCTTTAATTTGCCTTTTCCGCTATGCAGTTGTGAGCAGCTGTTCTGTTCTACGACAATGATAAGATTATTGTTTTTTATTTAATTTCCTATAGCAGGATAATTGAGCGGGCCACTGAGCACCGCATTCCATTAGTTTGCATATCAAACGAAAGCACTATAGTTTATCTTTATTTAATTTTACTTTTAACTTTATTAAGTAAAATAATTCTTAAACAAAACTTAATATGCATATGAATTTAAATATGCATAATATAAGGTATATAATTTAAACAAGTATAATTAGGGTTGCTGAACATATTTCGACTCCTTATATACATACAAAATTGTAAAAACACAATGGATATTATCTCATAAAAGCTTCTTTCCTCAGTAATAAGCAATCAACTCAATGCGATTGCAGATACTTAGCGATCGTAATCGACTTGAAGATTAGAAGCCAGACAGTGGAAGTACGAAACTTTACCATAGCCAAAACTTCTCACTGTTAATATGGTATTTACCAATTTAGCATAACGAAATTATTAATCGTCAAAATGAATGAAGGAAATGTGCAGTGCACACACGCCAAAATACATTACCGAACAACAGCTATTGCAGAAATATTGCGGCTATAATTTGGGTGTGTGAAAATACCATGTGCGGTTACTAAACTCCTAACGCAACGCAGTGTGAGGTTGTTAGTAATGTCACAAATCCCATTCGATGGTTATTCTACTAGTCTGGAAATGAGAGTTTTAGGTTCTGTTTCCGCAGTTTATGGAACTGATTCACCAGCCGGATTGTATAACCCAACTACCCCAGTGTACAACAAGGAGCACTGACAGCGTCTCTCTTACGCATTCGAGCTCCGGAAAATAGATTGGAATTAATAGGTGCATTAGGATCTATTTAGCTTCCATTTTTCACACAGACGAAAATATTTGTACGAATAACAGACACATTAATATTGATAAGATTATTTCAGATTCTGATCGTGACTGCCTTCAAAGATATTATAAGAATAATTGGAATGTAGGATAGAAGGAGAATTGTATGGTGCAAGGTAATTTGATGCCAATGAGCTGATATTTTAAATAAACTGATTTAAGAATGAATCATGCCACCCAGCAGACTGTAAATCCAATCAATCGAATCCAATATTGACATATCTTCACTACTTTAATGAAGCATAATATTCTAGTAAATAATATTACAATACTTTATGCCTATTCATATTTCATCCGATTTGAAATAGGTTTGGAGATTTAGATCCAATGAAATGCTCGCAATGTTTTATACAAGAAAGAACGTGTTTTTGTAAAAATCAATAATTATTGGATGCGGTATTACAAAATATACAGCGCCCGCCGTTGTATATTTTGTAATAAGTTTGTAATAATATTTTGTATTCCTTTGAGTTTCTCGGAAATATCTCGAGGTGGATTTTATATTTTTAAATTAGGAATTAGGAAATTTTATATTAGGAATTAGGAATTTTATTATTAGGAACATTATCACATAATTTTCATGTTTCCTTTCGACGAGATAGACGAGATGAAGTGAAATTTGAGTGCTGTTTGGGGGTTGAGTGTTTTTTGCTGCTCGAATTTAGAACATAATAAGTATGAATTTACTAAATGTAATTTTTTTGAGCATTAATGATTAGACGAATATTTTCGGTAACTTGGAATGACAAAGTTTTATACTACACAAAGTTCAGTTCTTGTGTAAATTTTAGGGTTACTACTATGGAAAAGGGAACTTTCTTGTAGTCAAAATGAGCAACACATTCTTCGTAGTTTTTGAGATCACTGTCACTCATTTGAAGGATCATATATAGATGCT
The DNA here is from genome assembly GCA_964058915.1 of Tetropium fuscum. Taxonomy (NCBI): domain Eukaryota; kingdom Metazoa; phylum Arthropoda; class Insecta; order Coleoptera; family Cerambycidae; genus Tetropium; species Tetropium fuscum. The sequence continues at coordinate 18,945 of CAXKVY010002855.1, read as the reverse complement.
TCTTATTAACCGACTTAAGAATCCTTATAAAGCCTAAAGGAGAGAAGAATTCCGCTTTCTTCATATGACTTTCAATCCTACTATGCATAGAATCTACTTTCTGTACTGCCCCATTCCCAGCACAAGAATAATTCATTGTTATGTTATGCAAGTCATTGTTTTGCCGCAAAATTTCCAAAACAGAAAATGATATGAACGAATTTCTATTTTGGGCGACACATGAGTCACTCCATGGTGTAAGTTGTGGTCCAATGTCATTGTCAGACAAAAATATGTATACAATTTTTTTGGATGCACTTGCCAAGCAGTTTCGGCCTTATTGAGCTTCTGTCCAAATGGCACAATAAACAGTTTTTTTCGTTGTTAAATATGCAGTTAAATTATACAAATTTAGTTTATGGAGAAAAAGAAAGCTGCCTATTTCAGTTATAGAGCATGTACTCACATCTTCAAGATCAAATATTAAAAGTGGACAACCGCCTTCTTTTTCTGTGCCCTCATAGCTGTTGTTTTAACTAAATCAGCCTGATAAGTGCTCTTCATTCTATATATTTCCATCTATGTTCTGGGAACATGGAAGCCATAATTAAAATTAGTGACGAATATGCGGCGGTTCATAGACAATTTCACAGGCTATTTCTGATTTTCTTGACACCAGATAAGGTACAATTCGTACATTTTTTGGAACGCTTAAAGTTGGCTGAAGATACTCACGTTTAGTTTTGCTCCGACAATGATGAGACTCGATGGATGAAAATTGCTTTATATGTGCAATTACACCATCTATATTCTCTTGTGATACGCGTCTTGCCGATTTAATAGATTTTCCTCTACCACCCTTTTTTGGTACCTGATTAACATCCTTTGAGGCATGTGCATTATAAACGGTTTTTTGTGAAATGCAAAGTGTATCCAAGAAAAATTGTTTACGTACTCTTACCATGATGTCTCCCTTTACTGGAAGGTAGTACATAAATGAATACGGCTCAGATTATCATCATCATTAGTTGTTTTTTTCATTGACCGCATTTTTGTGATTCTCTTTGTGACTTGAATCAGATATAAATGTTTTTCATTTTGGTTTAGCTTGTAAAATGAAGCTAGTCAATCATTTCTTAGCTCCATTGATATTTGGTTGCTACATCTACACATGTACCTATTTAGGCAGTCTTTTTTATTTAAAACGGTCTTTTCAGATACCCACTTTCTCCTTTAGCTTAGATATCCTTCGCCAGCTTGGCACTTTATTTTTTTTTCGTTGCATTTCCACATTATCTCACCCGCTTCCTTTTGGTGCTTCCTCTTTCAGGCTGCTCTGTCGTAATTTTTTCCTCTTCATTCCGTGCTTCAGGTACAGGTGTTACATTACTGATTTCGTACTGATGTTCATGAGTATTTGCAATAGTTTCTACATCAGGTGTATTATCGACTGAAATATCAGGGGCAATAATCGATTCAATTGATTATTGAGTCGTCAATTGTAATTTCGCCACTAATTTCGGTTCGGCTATTATCAGTAAGAGAAAATATAATTTCAAAATTATCATTGCTGGAAAAAGATAGGTTAGAAACAAAAACTGCTACAATACCAATCAAACAAACTGCTTACCACGAAGTAAAAAAGCTTTCCATATTATGTTCCATTATTTTGTTAATTTTCACTCTTTTCAGCTCACATAGACTCTCTACAATGACCAAAATCACATAACACGAATGGGCTTTGACAGCTTGGAAACTACATAAAATAAGTGAACAGTCCTATCCTATCTGTAGTTTGAGTGACGTAGATTTCTATCTAAAACTCAGTTAGAACCATGTCTTACTGACAACAACATTTAGAACTTTGTTCTACCAAACTGTGAAAATACATGGATTCAGATGGAACTATGTGCCACTGCTAACGCGACTATTAGCCTTCAGACTCAGGAGTGTCCGAATTGATAGAAAATAGCACATAGAATCCTGTCTCACTAATAACTCAATTTCATGAAAATTGATAGTTAGAACCTTGTCATTCCAAGGTCCCGTTTTAGTCTATGCATTACATACAACTATGCATTAAAATAGTTTCAAATTAGTTAGAGAAATACTCCATAATCTGTCGACTCAGGCTCGGCTCCGTATAGTTGCAATCCATGTGAAAAACATTACATTTCCTGGATCCAAAATAATTAAAAAAATAATTAATCCGTGAAAAATAACATTAATGTACGCTAAAAACTGCCGCCACCTATTAACCCGATCTCGCCCTGGCTGAGAGATTTTAACTTCCAACTGAAACCGTACTTTTCAGTTTTACGACATTCTGTCTGTAGATTTCAAGATGAAGAAGTATACAAACGTGCAAGGACCCTCGAAGAACATAATTAAGGTTATGAGAGCGCAGTACATCGAACCGAGTTCATTAGTGAATCCCATCCACCATAACCAGACCAAGGTCCCGTTTTAGTCTATGCATTACATACAACTATGCATTAAAATAGTTTCAAATTAGTTAGAGAAATACTCCATAATCTGTCGACTCAGGCTCGGCTCCGTATAGTTGCAATCCATGTGAAAAACATTACATTTCCTGGATCCAAAATAATTAAAAAAATAATTAATCCGTGAAAAATAACATTAATGTACGCTAAAAACTGCCGCCACCTATTAACCCGATCTCGCCCTGGCTGAGAGATTTTAACTTCCAACTGAAACCGTACTTTTCAGTTTTACGACATTCTGTCTGTAGATTTCAAGATGAAGAAGTATACAAACGTGCAAGGACCCTCGAAGAACATAATTAAGGTTATGAGAGCGCAGTACATCGAACCGAGTTCATTAGTGAATCCCATCCACCATAACCAGACCGCATTTGAATTATTATGTCTTTTGGCAATTATGTCATTCCATTCGAGGCTATTAAAACAGCCCCTGCATATTCATATATACATGATAGATTTATGGCAAATTAGGTATTAATAAGCAATTCGTAGTTTACATGTCCTCTGGGTGGATTTAGTGGTCATTACGGAATGTCAAATTTTGTGTGTACTCTATAGTATGTATATTAACAGAGTAAGTAATAATAACTGCAATTGAGGAGAGCGGTAGCACCGACTTAATTCATAGCAGCATATAGCATTAATTAACAAACAATTTGAAGCATAAAAAGTAATGTGATAAAATATAACAATGTAACTATGTATATAACTAAAAAATGAAACTGAACAGTAATTAGATTTTATCTTTAACTAAAAGTTTTCATATTATTTGTGTAAAGTCCACATAGATTTCTTAAAGTTTTAAAATGTTTCAACAACAGTTTGATTAGATTCGAGGAAAATTTTTGAATGTAAAATTTTTGTTTTAATCTCGAGTTTATGTAAGTATTGTTATTAATAACTTATTACAATTATTGTTATTAACAACTAATTGCATTACCTAAAGCTTGATAAAAAATACAGAGATTATGCAAAGGGGAAATTTTTTTAATATTGGTTCGGGTATTAGGCAAATAGAAAACATTTGACTGTCTAAGTCCAGCTCTGATGAGAATGTGAAAATTTAACATATCTAAAACTTGAGCACAGTTTACATTATTATAAACTTTATCTAAGAAAAGTAAATATGTTTTTCTACGACTGTTCAAGTGAATCAAGATCAAATGACTCAAGAAGTTCAAATGTGTGGGTAACCAATCTCAACCAATCAAAGTAACCATGTGGGTTACTCCATGGCTTTAAAGTTTGCATATTTTAAAAATCTGCGTTGAATCCCTTCCAAATTATCAACATGAGACATAATCAGTGTTAGAGGGGACAAAGGTAGTGTAGAGTATTTTCAATGTATCAATATTCTGACTCATGGTTATTGACAGGCAACATTTTGTCAAATATAACTCCTAAGTTACAGAAAGTGTCAGGTCATTTTGGTATTCCTTATGATGCAAAAAGATAATGTAAAAAGGAAGCGGTAGAAAGCGGTGATTATCAAAACTAAAATACAAATTTCACAAATGCCAACATTTAAATACTCGTAATCGGTATATATAATAAATACCTATATGAATATTAGTTATCTACACCTCTCGTATAGCTATTTATTATCTTTAAATCTATATTATTTTCTTAATATAATTTGATTAATGGAAGGCAAATTCTTTTCAAATAAATTGAACATCCTGTGCAGAATGCCTTTTTATATCGTACATAATAGGAGTATTGTGGTGAGAAATATTAAATAATGAGCCACCTTTGTCATAAAAATAATTTCAGAAGCAGTGTCTGTCACGCTTAGATTTTACGATGCGTGGCTACGTTCTGCAGCGTCTGGTTTAATGGTACCCCAGTCGTCGGACTAAAATAACTTATTGTGCATTGAATGTTTTACTCCAGTCACTGATTTTATATATCTAGTAGTACATTTAGAATTGCAAGTGCACCCATATGGCTAATAATGTTTCCATTGCGTAGAGGGATTTAGAAAAGCATATACCTCAAGTTGTCAAACAAGATTTTCAATATCCTATCCCCACCATCTTGATTAAGAGGGGGAATCAGAAAAATATTGAATTTAGGCTATATTTCGTGGATGTTTTAAGGGCTCATTGTAATTTTTAGACAAAAAATATTTATATAGATAGAAAGATGTCGGAGATAAATTAAGGGAGTATCTATATAAGGATTGTTCATTTTTATAACACAAGAACGGAATGTTTACAGAGTCATGTTTTGACAATTTTTCCTCGCAGATCATATTTAAAATACTAGGCTACATGACCAAGAGTCCATTCTCAAAATATTAGGCTTTCTATATTAGTAATAAACGGTAAAGTCATCCACAACCAAATATTGTTAATATCACTCAGTTTTATAAATTCTTAAGAATATATCATTTCAGGTACTTTCAAATAGATCCGAGATCTAGTCGCAAAGCAGAATTGCTACTGTAATCTGTAATCATCTTGTTTGGACAGTTGCTGAATAAACTAAAATGTATTCACAACCAAGAGTCACTAACAAATACAATAGGGCATGCACGTGAACAGCAATATTGCCAGGACTGCACTAAGGAATCTAAAATATAAATAATAAATATAGCTTTCATTTATCGATAATATAATTAACATTAAATTTAACATCATTTTCATCAGAAGACGAAACATTGTCAAGTAGTGACTCTTGGTTGTGAATACACTTTAGTTACCTAATAGGTGTCATCGTTAAAAAATTGAATGTCTCATTAGAGCTAGGCATGTATTTATATTTTATCTCCTGCATCATAAATAAACAAGATAATTCCATTGTCGATATACGTTGATGTTTTTCACTATACGTCACTGATATATTTTTTGGCCTCTCGGAGCCTACGACTGGATAAAACCTTGGTTCATAAGCTAGTAAACGCTAATACACTAACAAAGGTGGACATTTAACATTGAAAATGTTAATATTATGTAAAGCGTTTTAATTTCCCAAGCACGGGATTTGCTTTAGTACTCTATTTGCTGCATGACATGCATGACAAAATGGCGGTTCCAAGATGGTGGACGGTATTGCTATTTACACAATCCAGTCGCAGGTCAATATTTTTTTATCAGAAAATATTTTTTTATTTGAGTTGAATGGGATCATAAATTTCAAAAAGACCTATAATTTTGGAGTCGTCGCGTCGTTTTGAACATTTGTTTTTGAAGAATTTTCGTGATCTGGTATCACAAAAATCCCGACATGTAGATGATTGAAATTCAGCCATTATGAAAATTATTTCTTTGTGGCAATATTGCAGGCGAAACTCGCGTTGGAATATGAAGCATCTCAAAATATATTGTAAAAATAATAAAACATCCAAATATGTAAGTAAGATAATTAAAAAAATAATTGAAAGTAGCAAGCAGTGGCCAAAATAATTCATGTTCAAACATTATGGCAAAAATACCAAAGCTGACGGCAGTAGTACGAATTACTTGTACGATGCCTATCGAATATGGACATACAATAGGGCTGAAAATAGGTACGGAAAATAATATGTGAGAAGTTCCCCATCGATTCCACATCCACCCCATCGATTCCACATCTGCAAAAAAATACATTCAAGGTCAAAGTTCGCAAATATTGAGTTTTGCATTTTTCAGCCAAAGTTTTATCATAAAAATAGGTTTGACAAAAATTGTAGATCATGTGATTATCTATAAAAATTTTTCTTACAGTATTTCCCTAAGAATCACCATTTCTAAGATATAACGATTCAAAAAGTTGTGAAAAAGTGTGTTCTCCATAATATATATGCAGGAGTAGGTGGTGCGCTGTCTATACACTTCACTGGACCCGTAATACAAGTAAAAATATTGGTCTGTGTAACTTATACGTACAAATTGTACGTTTCTGAGAATATAAACAAGAAAGAAACCCAAGAAAGGTGAGGATATTGATTTATTGGTATCGAACACCAACCGAAAAAATTATATTTTTTTTTAAATCGGGGAAGGCTCAACAGCGATCGGAAATATCTTCATCACTTTTGGATGATATCTGCTTTTCAAAATGCCAAAATCACTTACTACTTGTACACTCAATAACTGCCTGCAATACATCAGCAATTTTCAGTAGGGGTAAAACAACAGTTTTTAAATTTTTTGAAAAACAAGATTTAGTTAATGGTGCTAAGTTTTTAAAGAGGGTAACTCTACTCATAGGCTATAATCACCAACGAAATTCGCTTGCTTCTTTCTGTATATGGAGCTCCAAAAAAATCATGCTTAGCTAAGTTTCGATACTTATCTTTTGTAAAAAAATACTCGTAACAATAAACGAGTACAATTAGCTTGTCGTCCCCCAACCTCTGCTTCTGCTCATCAACATCTATTTCGGGCATATTATCAAGTTCAAGTGTGGCTTGATAATCAACTGGACCTAGAAGCCTGGGGTTGGAAGTTAATTGACAATTCATTGGTAGACTGAATCTGAGAATCCAGACTTAACTGCCAGGTGCACCGGAAAAAGTGCCAATACAATTTTTTGCAATTGCAAAAAGGGATCTAGTGCTAAGTGTGGCTGCAAAAAAGTTGCATTGTTTGGCTCATTAGCATGTACCAGCTGTCAAGGCCAACCATGCTACAATGTTGAATTGCCATCAGAGGATTTTTACGATATCAGCGAGGAGACATCTGATGCATCTGTGTTAGAACAATTTACTTGTATTTAGCAGGAAGAATAATAATAAGTAGAAAAAGGAGAAGGAGAAGTTCCATTAGATAATTATCAATCAGAAGAATAGTTTTCCCCAATTACTCATAAATTACACCGCTTTCATAATATCAATTGGTACCATTTTGTATTAAATACAATATTAAATAATTAAACAGAACAAGAATAGATCATGGAATAGGCCTACCGGGGAACCACGTTAAAAATAAACGCGACAAGTACACTACCTCACAGGTGGCGTGGAGACGTGTGCATATTATGGAGAACACAACTTCTCAACTTTTTGAATCGCTATATCTCAGAAATGGTGATTCTTAGGGGGAAAAGTGTAGGAAGAATTTTTATAGATAATTGCATGATCTACAATTTGTCTGACCTGTTTTCAAGATAAAACTTACCGTTCGGCTAAAAAATGCTAAAAGCCCATATTTGCGAATAATTTTTTTTGCAGATGTGGGATCGATGGGGACTTTTTACATTTCATTTATAATGATGTTCCCAACAGTCGTAGCAATTTTCAACTGTATGCGAATTATTATAACTTGAATATCTTATTTTGACCGGGCTATATACGCTCGCGTGACTCGCTACTTACTGATAGCTGCCAATCGCGGCACGGTTGAACACATGTAAAGCACTAAAAAACAACTAAAGAACATGAAGCAAAAAGTGTGCAGTCAAACTATAAATCCGGGATCTATAAGTTAACTTGTGGCATTTACCCTAATGTTTATATTGGTCAAACAGGTAGATCAATTGGAAAATGAATTTCTGAACATAAACTAACCATTCATTTAATGGCGCTTTGCGATTTAATGATTTTACACCAAGAAGGTAAAGTGTTAAAGTTGACATTATTAGAAAGTTTAGAAATTAATGAACAAAAAAACTCTTAGATTTATGATCTCTTGTTAGATCTTACAAGATTTATTGAAAATGACTTTAGTTTATATTCATAGTAATTTTCATACATTAAGTTAAATTTCCTAGCACTCGTATTTGATTAATTGTATTTTCATCTTTCATAAAAAATTCCTCCTAAATGTACCACCACCACTTATATTTAAGGAAATGTTATATTATTAATTAGTAGTTTTATACTCACCATCTGAGGAAGCTATTGTTACATTATTGTTATGGGGAAAGTGTTCTTGTTAAGAATATATTACATAAATTAACAATTGTTACTGTAATATAGCCAGTTCCTTTTTCAACTGTCTTAATCGTGATAATACTTAATATTTTATTGTTAAAACGAAATTAAAACTTTTCTCTGCTGAATATTACTTCGAAAGAATGAGTTTTAACACGTTTGAAAGTGACACCATGAGTTTAATAAGAGCTATTCATTTGTATAAACTTGAAAACTTTCCAACTTTCGGGTAACATCTGGTAGACCAACTTAAATCACACTTTAATAGGTGCAAGACATTTTATCACGTAGATTTATCACGTAATGTTCGAATTATTATCATATTTTCTATAATAGAAAATATCTACCCCAAGCTATAACTCGGCACTCGGTTAATACACGGCAGCGATATAGGTATATTGCTTTCTTCAAAAATGTACATAGGCAACTGGCGCAGGAACACTAACTGGTCCAACTGCTTACAGGTGCGGAAAAGACACGCATCGTAAATTATTTTAATGCTGGGTAGTCTTTAAGTGCTATTGCCAACCTTTTCCAAGTTAGCAACAGTTGCATATTTAAAATAAAAAGAAAATTGTTGCAAGGTGAAGATTTAACATATCATAATGGAGGAAGAGCTGCAAGTAGAAGCAATTTGATGCAAGATGAAGAACTCACGAATTGCTTAAAAAGAAACCCCTTTGATATGGCTGTAACAACTCTTGTCTTGGTAAGCAGTTTATGTAGATTACTGTCGAACGTTGGCTCATTATATGTCAAGAAGCAGTAATTGCTAGAAATGGAGAACCTATTAAATATTGATTTTAAAATAAAGTGTTAACTGATTTAATTTGTTCATTTTGGTTTAGCTATATTTTAAAAATAAGAATTACATCCTGTTATGGATTTATTGGAATATTTTTTTATACCAAATAATAATTTAGACATCAAAACGTTGTCATATTGACAAGTAATTCATAGGTACCTGTACTGTCAAAATCCACAATTACATTATGCTAACATAACAAAAAATATTTTTAAGAGTAGTTTACTTTCAACTGATAGCGATTGTATATTTTATAAACACTTCTACCACTTCTACCAGATAATACTAGTCAAATATCTTAACATATTTTATCGCATTAAATTCCACTACTGTATGTATGATGTACATGTCCAACATTGTATGTGCTAAAACAATAATGTACAGTTAGTTATGAATACAATTTATGAACATATACAGTTAGGCATGAACAGTTGGCGCCATCCAAATATGAATGGATTTTGGCTTTTATCGAAATTTTAAGTGCATTTTATTGTAGTAAATCGGACTTTTTTATAGCCTAATACTTTTATTTAGATCAACGCGTAGTGAAAAATCATGAAGTCTAGGGTTCAACCGAATAGGCTTGGTGATCTGCAAGGTAGCATTTTGAGGCCAGTCTTATTTTTGATTTATACTTCAGATTTCATCAGTCTGTAGAGCTGGTGTTCACCGCCAGCCCACTAGTATTTCCGATACGCTGACAAGACTACATAGGTGTTATAAATTCCCTAAAAAATGTTGTATATAATCTGAATATTTCCAAGGCTCAAAGTTAATTATAAATGAAGCAAAAACTCGGTTCCTGGTTTTTGGCAATGACTTTCAATCACAAAAAAACAATCCGTTATTCAATATCAATTAAATATAGCCCTAGCGAGAAAAAAAATAAGGAAGCAGGATTTCTAAAAGGGCATTTAATTTGATGTACAGCTGATATTCCCAAAGTACTTTATTACTATCACATTATTTTCATTGCCAAACCACAGCACAGGGTTATAAGAAAATTTTAGGACAAAAAAATATATTAGAAATTAGAATCACCACTATTATAACAGCTAAGGCCTAAAACTAAGATGAATATGACATCTTATGTATGACATCTTATGTTTTTAACAATTTATAGTTAACAAAAATATAAATGCATCTAATTGCCTCTAACTTTACATAATCCCAACCTTAATAAGTTTTATTAGCGGAGATTTTTATTTTATTTATTATTTTTATTTAATTTTTTTTAATTTTATTATTTATTTTATTTATTATACGTTTTATTAGCGCCGGCTTCACACCGGCGAATTCGCCATAATTTTGAATTTTTATAAAATAATATTTTTTTCACTATCTCTATTTATATCTATATTATCCTCCAGAATATCCCTATCACAAAACTGTAGGTGTCTGAAATCAACGCAAACCGTCTACGTAACTGTAGGTATTTGTAGTGCTGAAACGAAAACTGCGATGTGCTGGAAAAATTCGGTTCATTAACCACACTACAATGGAGAAAAGCACACCAAGTTCAAGGAAGTTTAGTTGTTGTAGGAATTAATTAAATACGTTTACCTGGTTGGGCAAAGGAAGTTAGAATTTCATCATGGGCAAGATTGATTGCTGTCATGGAAATTTTAGACTACAGTGTTTTTGTAAATAGTAGACCGTATAGGTACATGTCAATAAGCAGCGTTAATTTATATGTACAAAATTATTGAGGGCGCTAATCATACATACTCCAAAGTCACTGCATTGTAACAATTCAATAATTAAATCTCAATAACAATTGAAGCGTTAATTTATATGTACAAAATTATTGAGGGCGCTAATCATACATACTCCAAAGGCACTGCATTGTAACAATTCAATAATTAAATCTCAATAACAATTGAATTCGACGGCGTAACACTACAACCCCGTAGAATATCTACTATTTACTAACGCACTATATCGTGGTTCAAATTGCGTGAGCTGTTAGCAATTTAATACTTACTCTCCAAAATTATAAGACAGGTATCTGATAATTTTGAAGAGTATATTATATTTAACAATTAAATAAGAATATACTATAATTATTATAATATTTAAGGATAGAGACATTTGCATTAGACAAAATAGCGATTTAGATAAAATATATAATTTCATGTACAAATTAATATTATCTGGGTTTGGTAATGGCTGGTAATTATTGAGAAATTGCAACTAGTATATCTGAATATAATGCCGATACATCATCCATCGTGTCAAACGCACAGTGAGGCCAGCCCAAACACTTTGAGGCCAGCCAAAATTCATTCATTATAAGCATTTCTTGACACCAGCTTAGATGGGCCTATTTATAAACTGATCGTCTTTCCGTGTCGTGAGACATTCTCGAAATTCTTACTTTCGGTTAATAAATGTTCACAGAACCCCAGGTATTTGATATTTTTCATAAATTCTTAGGGTCGCATTTGAAAAATACTTTCTTGGTTTGTAAGTGAACACAATATTTTTAAGCGATATACAGCATCACAATAAATATTATATTTATTAGGACTCCGTTGTACGTAATTAATTACACATTTATATTCTTACAAGATATAAATTTCATTTATTGTTGAACTTTCTTAGCTTCGAAGTGACCTAGATTTGTTGAATTACAGGAGAGACTTGCAATCGCAGAAAATTTGTCATGAATTCGTATTTTAGGTAGAGTTTCCAATTACCGTTTACAGTGCGCGTTGATGGAATAAATATAGGCGATAAGTTCGTTAGGAAAGGCTGTGCAAATAAAGGAGAATAAACTGATATTTCGCTTCAAAAATTAATGGTGGTGCTTAAAAGCTTCTAGACGTGCAGATAATTGACTAGTAGAGCCTCGAAATTCCATTGTCTTGGTATAATACTATTATCAAGACAATAATGAGTCAGAAACTACACCAGCCCGTCATCGGATAGTTGACTTCAAACTTCAAATAAACAAACCTAATACAAAATTAATAAAAAGATACCTTCAAGAAACTGTATAAGTTGTTTCAGGACAAATCGACAGAAAGGCACTACTCACAATGGCAATTTCCAAAAATAATGAAAGAATCGAATCGATTCGTAAGGATTTCGTTGGATTTCTAATCAGAATGTAAATATTCCACATAGTATGGAAAGTACTTCAGTGCTATTTTATTTTAAATACTGAATTATGTGGTACCGGGTGTACCTAAAACGCATCCTGTTGGGATGTACAGTATTTTCTGTTCGTTGAGGTACCAAAATTAAATTTTATAGGATTTGAAAATGTATTTCAATTTTCAATGTACAATTCCTAAAACAGTTGCGTACTTAACAAATTTACAAACTTGATACTCCCAAAAATATTTTTTTTCTAATTTTGACATGTAAAGTGAGACTTTTCAAAACCCTTTGACGTTAGGAAACGTTTTTCTTCTCACAACGAGTTACGAAAAGTAAAATATTACGCAACTGGTTGTGTAAAGTTCATTACATAGTAGGTTATTTAGACCTGACAAGCGATGAAAGTGACGAGCTGTCACACCGTTACAACCTACTGGATTGTTTTTAAACGTATAAAATTCATAGTTTTCTTCTCATAAAATATAAAATTGGTGAAAATTAGAAAAAAATTCTTGTGAAATACGTTGGGAAACACTATTTTATGTAACTCGCATCCTTCAGAAATCTGCTCGTTACACAAAATAGTAGGTACTTTTCCCAACTGGTTACATAAATAGCTATTCAATAAATAAAAATAAACGAGAAGTATTAGCAAGCTATAAGTGTATAATATAATATAATTGATATGAGTATCAATTTCCCAAAATGTCATAAGGGGAGCACTAGGGAACATGGACATGAACTAGGGAACAAGATAAGATAATACTAAGAAACACAAAGATAAAAAGATTTCTTACACAAGATTAGGCGCGATCAGTATGAAGGATCTAAACAGCGATAAACATCTAAACAGCGATATACAATATTCGGTAGGCGTTGCGCCAGAATGAAGTATGAAATCAAGCGGTCGAGTGCTGCGTTCTCCCGTAGCCGACCGAATCGGTGTCCTCGTCGTTTGTAAATTGTAGGCTGTGGCGTCACGACTTTGACCCTGTTTGAAACGGTTCGCTCGCGCGCGAGAATTTAATAATTTATAACAAATTTATTATTGGGAATTAAGGCCTCATATTTTGCTTATCTTATTTTTCCGTATGGTAGAACATTTTTATGCATTAAAAAATGGGAATGTTCCCTATTCCTCAAATTAAAACACTGTTAACGGCCATCAGCTTACAAAGTTACAATTACTGGCCCAATCCAGTATGTATTCAAATAGAGTTTTTTGTTGCGGAAACGCAAAACTTTATTACCGGTTTTTGTCGGTAATTTTGGAATTTCCGAGGGATCTATCCCAATGACAGATTACCAACTGTCAAACAGGAAGCGTTTTTTGAATCTTCCGGACTATACAAATCCCGTTTTAAAACATTTTAATCTTGCACATATACAAGGTTTTTCGCATTAAACATACCTTGTAAACGAATTCGAATTTAATTTTGAAAATATGATGATTTTAATTATGGGTATATAAAGGAAACTCATGCTACTATATCAAGTGAAATTGTCAATACAAGACTGTTACAAAAAAAATTATAGACGAAGAGAATAAGGAGAAAATAGTTCAAATGAGGCAGTATCTTTGCCATGAAAAGTACTAAAAAGTTTAAAGCAATCATGACCTAGGTCACATCGAAAATAAATGCCCTAAATTGAAGAAAGAGATACTGGTGTAGAATGTATCTTTTGCCCCTGCACGTGTGTCCCTACACAACACGAAAACTATTACAACCATATTTTATTTATTAAACACTAACCGTTTGGCAATATTTTAGGTAATAATAACTTCACACGCATATGACGTCTAAAGTGGCGAAGGGGAAATGTGCGTATAAAGCACGCACTGTTGTAAGAGAGTGGTTCTTGCAACAGTGCTTTATACGCATATTTCCCCCTCGCCGCTTTTGACGTCACCAAGGAATATCTATGTGTAGAACTTTACCTACCCGTGGTCGAATTTAGCTAAGGTCTTCATATAGTATGTTTAATATATATTTATAATATCTTTATTCACCAAAGTGTACAGGTAAAATTAAGGATATAGCTTATTGAGCCTGACTTAATATGGTTAATTTCTTCCAGGTGGTCCCAAGGTCTATTATTCCACCAAGGAGCAGTGGACTGTGCAAGGGCGGCACTACTGCTGCCCCTAGGAAATTCGATATTGCACTGTCAGCCGGTGCAGAAGTGCTCGTTGGTGGAGACAGCGTTTCTATTGTTGGTCACCGTCGCCACCGTTAATATGCTAACCACCGTGTTGAACGACTCCCCCGTATTCCCAGACGACGATTCCGACGTCACCATGACTGATGCGCCCCTGCTGATGGATTCCCCGCAATGTGTGCTTTTCGGCACGTTCATGATATGGTTCGCGTCAATCACGATCAATTTGGGACCCACGTTTTTATCCGGTTAGTGACATGTTATGGTTTAATATATGTAGCGGGCTAGAAGCGCAACGTGATTTATTGCAATTCGTATCAGCTGTAATAATAATTATAAATATAATCTTTTTTTTAACAAAATCGAATTTCGAAACACATCAAATATAGATTTGTTTACCATGCCTTCAGCTTCCCCATATATGAATATTATTAGAATGTTAAAAATTAAGGCCTATTGGAGATATAAAATTTGTCGATTATTGTAGTAAACACTGCTTTAGTTCTGTTAGTGTTTCTTGATTACGCTTCTGAGTAATATATGATTAATTTCTTGAATAAGGGTTTTCAATTCACATCATGCACATTTAAGACCTATTATAATGCATAAATTCAGCTACATTGAAGTAGTTATATGGAAAACGGTATTTCTAGAATATCACAGAATATATATATATATATATATATATATATATATATATATATATATATATATATATATATATATATATATATATATATATATATATATATATATATATATATATATATATATATATATATATATATATATATATATATATATATATATATATATATATATATATATATATATATATATATATATATATATATATATATATATATATATATATATATATATATATATATATATATATATATATATATATATATATATATATATATATATATATATATATATATATATCTTTAAAATAATTAATGTATTAATGTGAGAAAGGGAGGTTTCTCACTTATCCTCTGCCGATTTAACTCATTCAAAAATGTGGTAGACATGATTTTTTCTGAATTTTTGTATTTTGAAAACATATATATAATAGGGAACATGACTAAAATTTTCTATTTAAAAATAATATATACCTAAGTATGTACTAGAAAACATAGCGTAACTTTGTAATAAACCGTGTACTTCAACAGAAAACAAGATTTCTAATTCCGCGCGATTAGTATGAAGGATCTAAACAGCGATAAAATTGAAGCGGCCTGAAACCAGCTGACGAAAGGTATATAGTGTGATCAATATTTTGTTATACTACATGATAATGTCATAATGTGATGGGCGATGTTATAAATCATTTGCTTTTCCTTAAATTCCTGAAAATCGGTTATACTTGACAACGCTGTTAAAAAATGCGCTAGCGGGTGTGAAGAGATCGATATAATGAGGCTTTTTTGCTCGGGTTTTTATGTCTCATATTTCAAACTATAATTTAGCGCGCGAAAATATGTTTCTTTAAATTTTAAATTTAATTAATCGTTCATGTTCAGATAGGGGAATTGGATTACTTATTTGAATCAAATAATTAAAATTATTATTAAGTAAAAAAATAAAACAGAATATTCGTTTATTTCACAAGAATATGATTAAATAATCAACTTTTATAAAATTCTTTGATTTCTTTCCTTTTAATTTTTTGAGGTTTTTAGTAATTTAATACACAGTGTGTCCCCGGATTGAGTCCGGAAGAGGAAAAATCATCCAATTTATGAAAAAAAGTATATATTTATAGAAACGCATGCTTGTTCTAAAACTTTATTTGGCAAACTTTTTATACAGGCTGTTCAGAATTTACAAAAGATTAAAACATAGTAAGAGTATAGTATGTATATCTATTTTTAGAAATATTGCAAAATTAAGCTTAAAAAAGCAATTGTTCAGAATGAAACAAAAAACAAGGATTTAATTATATTTTGTATTGATACTTACTGGTACGGAAAAAACTTTCAATTCCAAACAAAATACTGTAAAAGTTTAATTTGTTTTAATTATGAAGCGATTACTTAATAACTGACAGCAAAAATAAACAAAACCATCCTTTAAACAATGACCGACATACTGAAACAAAAAAAATAGAGATGCAGAGTGCAGTTGCAGGAATATCTCTTCAGGAAAAAGAAATGTTTATAAAATAAGGAAGCCTTGAAGAGAACAGAATTGTGTGCAGAAGTTGAGAGCGATACATTTCAATAATAATGTTCAATATTTTTTATATTTATCGTATATTGTTAAAATTAATTAACAGGTATATTATATTTCTGAATATCGTTTTTTTCCATTATCTTTCTCCGAAATTGTAATCTTTCAAAAAATAGATATCTATAATTTATTATTTTGAAAATTATGTACACCCTGTATAAATTTTGTTAAAATAATGTCACAACGGAAGTTTTAAAACAAGCAGGTGTTTTTATAAAGACAAACTTTTTTCGTAAATTATTAATAAAACAGTTTTTCCTCTTCCGGGCGCAATCCGGGGACACATTGTAGGTGTATTGCGTTTATTTAAATATAGTTAATAGCATAAAAATAATAGTATTATTATAAATATTTATAGATATCAATTTGAATTATTATTTAATGATATTCTTGCGAAATAAACTAATATTCTGTTTTATTAATAATAATAATAATAAATTGATTAATTAAATGATTAATTCAATTCCCATATCAGAACGTGAAGAATTAATTTAATTAATTGATTGAATCATTAATCCAAGTCCCGTATCTGAATGTGAAAGGTTAATTAAATTTAGAATTTAAAGAAATATATTTTCGCGCGCTAAGTTGCTTGAAGATCAGTGTCAGTACCAGGTTCATTGGAAAAGCACAGGCAATAGACGCAAGTGCGGTGGAGTGCTGGGATCTCCCGTAGCCGACCAAATCGGCCTCTTCGTCGTTTGTAAATAGTAGGCTGTGGCGTCACGACTTTGAACCTGTTTGAAACGGTTCCCTCGCGCGTGGGATTTTAATTCATAACAAATTTATTATTGGGAATTAAGGCGTCATATTTTACATATCTTATTCTTCAGTATGGTAGAGCATTCTTATGCAATAAAAAAATGGGAATGTTCCCTATTGTTATATAATCACGCCCGTGTTCGTGGGAGAGTTATTTTTAAAAACTGATCACATTACGGGTGGCATGTATAAAACAAAAAACATATCGAGACACCTCTGGAAACAGTATTATTTATTGAGGCAATAAATACTAAATAACAGCAACGAGTAATAATAATTAACAATAGTAGACTAATAAAAATAAATAAAAGCAAATCTTAATGAGAGTAACACAAATTAAAATTACAATATCCATGCAATGCACATTTGGCATCGCTTTTCAAAGTTACTTCTGACACTTTGGAATATATCACCATTTTGAATTAATTCTTCAATTTTTACACGTATGCATTCTTTTAACTCATTAATATTATCCTGTATCCTGTATCCACCCTGTATATGTTAGTAGAATTTTAATGTATGTTAGTAGAATATCAAAATTCTACAAAAATCGTGTACACTATTTATTTGAGTGAGATAAATTGGCAGAGGATACGTGCGAAATGAATCAATTTTAAGAGATACCATGTACAATGGATATCTTTTTATTCAAAAACATAAAACCTTACGAAACGCCCAACTTTTTCTAATTGCACCCGTCAAATTTTGCATTGCAAATGATCCCCATTTGTACTATATACAATCAGTTGTACATATATTAATTGTTGATGTAGTGCACAGGATGTTATGAATTTACGCGAACAAATCAATGTTGCACTCGGTATTTAGTGACGAAGTGAATCAATTTTAAGAGATACCATGTACAATGGATATCTTTTTATTCAAAAACATAAAACCTTACGAAACGCCCAACTTTTTCTAATTGCACCCGTAAAATTATGCATTGCAAATGATCCCCATTTGTACTATATACAATCAGTTGTACATATATTAATTGTTGATGTAGTGCACAGGATGTTATGAATTTACGCGAACAAATCAATGTTGCACTCGGTATTTAGTGACGAAGTGAATCAATTTTAAGAGATACCATGTACAATGGATATCTTTTTATTCAAAAACATAAAACCTTACGAAACGCCCAACTTTTTCTAATTGCACCCGTAAAATTATGCATTGCAAATGATCCCCATTTGTACTATATACAATCAGTTGTACATATATTAATTGTTGATGTAGTGCACAGGATGTTATGAATTTACGCGAACAAATCAATGTTGCACTCGGTATTTAGTGACGAAGTGAATCAATTTTAAGAGATACCATGTACAATGGATATCTTTTTATTCAAAAACATAAAACCTTACGAAACGCCCAACTTTTTCTAATTGCACCCGTAAAATTATGCATTGCAAATGATCCCCATTTGTACTATATACAATCAGTTGTACATATATTAATTGTTGATGTAGTGCACAGGATGTTATGAATTTACGCGAACAAATCAATGTTGCACTCGGTATTTAGTGACGAAG